>VDFB02024625.1:0-29703 GCA_007258455.2 Sequoia sempervirens | reverse complement strand
CCAATGAATATGAAAACAACATTCTATGCAATCTTGTTCAATTTTGTATATATCTTTTACAAAAATGTATGTAACATTGTAAAATGGATAAATCAATACAAAATGAATGAAAGCAACATTATTTATATCTCATGCAATCTCTTTTATGCTGCAAAACTGAATGGCAAACTGAATGCTCTCTTTTATTAAAAACACATTGCACAATGAAACTGAACTTTTCTTTAAAACTCCAATATATGCAATGGTTTAAGCAAAGCATAAATGAATTGAAATATTTTCACCTTAAAATGAACATAAGTTAATCAAATCTGTCAATTTTAGCTGTGGTGAAAAATTGGTAGCATTCTTGGTGATTTCTGTTGAATGCTTGCCTGCTAAGCATATAGACCAGTTGCCTTAAAAAAATCCATTGGGTGCGGAGTCAAATCTTCCCCTCTCAAACTTAAAAATTCATTAAAATGAAACTTGCAAACACCCCAAACAGCGGCAGAAAATCAAGTAGAACCAAACAGAAAGCAAACTAAATGGCCCTGGTGACCAAAAAACAATGTGTAGCAGCACTTAGGGAAAGAAAATAACTGAAAAGAAATGTGATTCAAGCACTTATTAGCAGAAAAACTATTCTACTATAGTACAAAAGTAGAACTTATCTTCAGAGGAAATGCTTGAGGTGGATCCCATTAACTAGGATAGGAAGCACCTTCCCACTTAACTTAGAAAGCTGAAAAGAGTTGCGTTCTTTGCACTCTGTTATCACATATGGTCCATCCTAGATTGCATCAAACTTGGAATATTTCCCATGTTTGCTTCTGTTCATCCCATCTGAACACTAAATCTTCAACAATGAAATCTCTTGGCTTTGATATCTTTTCAAAAGAAATTTTCATTTGAGCATGATGGATCTCAAGTTTCATCAAAGCTTCTTTTCTAATCTCTTCCAGCTCCATTAGTTGTGCAAGCCTTACTTCCATAGGCTGCTCCTCTAACAACTCAAGTTCCTTGATAAAATTTAAAGTTGGTAACTCAACAAAAATAGGTAACTTGGCCTCCTTTCCATAGGTAAGAACATAAGGAGAGAAACTAGTAGCTCTTTTGAGAGTTATTCTATCAACCCAAAGGGTTGATTTCAGCTTTTCATGTCATGTTCTTTGGTTGTCCTCAATGGTCTTCTTAATGATCTTGATCAACTTTTTATTGGTAGATTATGTTTTCCCATTACCTTGTGGGTAATAATTAGAAGTATTCAAGAAAATTTTATTTTTTATGGACCAATAAGAAATCTTTAAACCAATAAATGCTAAAGCTTTGTCAGAAATAATTGAATATGGAGTACCAAATCTAGACACTAAGTCCTGATAGAAATTTAGATCAAAAGATTCATTTGCTTCTTTTAAAGCAACAACCTAGATCCACTTAGTGAAATAATTTGTAGCAATCAGAATCCATTTGTGGCCTGCACTTGAAGGTGGGTTAATAGGACCAATAAAATCAAGACCCCACTTAGCAAAAGGTTTTTCTACTTGAATGGGGTGTAGAGGCAAAGCTGCAAGATTTTGCTTACCTACAAATAATGTACACTTTTCACATCTTCTTACCCAAGAAAATGCATCTTTAAATATATCTGGACAATAGTAACCAACCCTCATAATTTTTAGGGCTGTTGTTCTTGATGCAAAATGACCTCCTGAAGGCCCATTATGAAACTCTTCTAGCAGCTTATCTATCTAATCAGGCTCAATACATCTTAGCAATACACCATTAATAAAAACATAGGGAATAGCTTGTAATCTATAATACCTTCACTTTTCCCTATCCAAGCCTTCAAAGAATTCAATGGTTTGTAGATAATGAACCATTTGCTACACCAGCTGGTACTAGGAGCTGAACCAACAGCTTGCTCTTCATTGCTTAACACTATTGCAATGTTTCCATCCTCTTCCAAGCCATCTTCTAAATTTGGTGCAATCTTCTCACACAATTCATTACCCCTAACAAGCTTAGTAACTTTAATAACAACATCAAATTCCATCACCTTAGTTATCCAACCAGCCCTCTTGTCATTCATATCCTTATTAAGTAAGAAATATTTAACGGTTGGATGTGCAACCAATAGTTGAATTCTATTATTAGATAGCATGTGCCTAAATTTTTAAGGCTCCTAAAAACAACAAACACATGTTTCTCAACAAATGATTACTTTACCTCATAATCATGTAGTACTTGGCTGAAAAAGGCCACAGGCTACTCCAAGCCTTCATCATTTTGTTGGCACAACATTGCAGAAATAGTGTCAACTCCTCCAAAAGCATATAGAATGAAATCCCTATCATAGTTAGGATTAATGAGGGTTGGGGCAGCTGCAAGGGCTTCTTTTATTTTCTCAAACCTTCTCTTACCCTCCTTGGTCCAACTAAAAGGTGAACTCTTTTTTAGCATGGTTGTGAGAGGCTGCAATAATTATGCAATATTGGGTATAAACCTTCTCACGAAGTTAATTCTACCAAGAAAACTCTATAAAAATTTCTTATGCACTAGTAATGGTAACTCAAGAATAGCTAAAACTCTTTCTGGTTCAATAGAAATATCATGTTTTGAGACAATGTGTCCAAGGAGCTTACCTTCATGGACAAAAAATATGCACTTCTTTGGATTGAGAGAAACTCCAAATTCTCTGCATCTTTGAAAGACCTGCCTCAAATGTTTGAAATGTTCATTAGCATCTTTTGAAAAAATTGTGATACCATCTAAGTAAACAAGAACAATTTTATTCATGAGGCCATGAAAGGCCATGTCCATTTCCCTCTGAAATGTTGCCCCTACATTGGACAAACCGAAGGGAATTTTTCTGTAAGCCATGGTACTTGACTTGGTGGTAAATGCAGTTTTATATTGATCCTCCTCCTTCACCAGAATCTGACTATAACCTGAGTACCCATCAAGCAAAGAAAATCTGTCAGAACCAGACACTACTTGCAAAATTTTCTCCATTGAAGGGAGTGGATAGTGATCTTTAAGGGAGGCCTTATTCAAATCCTAAAAGTCAACACAAATTCTAATTTCCCCATTTTTCTTTCTAACTGGAACTAAGTTAGAGACCCAAGAAGTATGCTTGATACAAAAAATTATGTTGCTTTCAATCAACTTATTTAACTTAACCTTCATAAGATGTTCAAGCTTAGGATTAAGAGGCCTCCATTTTTTTCTAATAGGTTTTGCATTGGGTTCTAGCTCAATGGTATGTTGAGCTAACTTAGGATCAAAACCTCTTAAATATTCGTACTCCCAAGCAAATGCATCACTAAATTCTTGACATAACAGAATGAAAGCTTTCTACTCCTCTTTTGTACATACCTTACCCAACTTGAGAAGCTTACCCTTGAATATTTCAATGGCTTCATAGTGTTCTTGCTTGAAAATCATGCTGCATTTTTCCTTTCTTACTTGGTCATTAGAGTTGAAAACTGATTCCAATGTTACCAATCCCTTGGGCAACTTGTTTGACTTCAATTGTACATTATGGTTATCATACTGTTGTTGCCACTTTTGTTGGTTTTCAGCTATAAATTCAGCTTTTGCAATAAAAAAACTCACAATCTGCTCATCACTATCAAAAACTTGCCAACTCATGTTATTATCAGGCACGAATGGTCTAACAACAATTTTTACATATTGCTATGCCTCTACATTATGTATTTCAATCAGAATGTCAAATTGAGATCCTAAGGTAGCAAGCTTATCTACAAGTTTATTTTGAATTCTAGGGATAGAAAGCAAATTAAAAGCATCAAAATCCTCTATTAAGTTCCACACTTGATGCTTATATTTCTTAAGTAAATAATTTTTTGTAGCATTCAAGTTCCTAACTTGATTCACAACTAGTTCAGAATCACCATAGACTTGCAAACATTTGATACCTCTTTTTCAAGCTCATCCTAAGCCATGGATCAATGCTTCATATTCAACTGTATTGTTTGTATAGCTGAAAGCAAACCTCAAAGCTAAATAGTACTTGTCTCCATCGAGTGGAACCAACATAGCTCCTCCACCAGAACCCATTATGCTCCTTGAACCATCAAAATACAACTTCCAAAGTTGTTTTTCTTGTTGTTCAGGTTGATCTTTGTCCTCTACTAGATTCAAAATTGTTGCATCACATTCATGAATCATATAGATGCCTAACCCTACCTCATCAGTGTGGTTTAAAGGGTCAAGGTCACAATTCTCGGCTTCCCACTCATCTAGATTCACATTTTCAGTAGGTGTGTTGGGGTCTAGGGTCATGGATTGATCTTACATCCCTTGAGTGACATAAAGGTTAGCATTTATAGGGCTAGGGATGATGGCTCAATATGATCCTTAGCTAAAGGTTCAGATTTTATGGTTACCTTTGTGCCATACCTTGTTCTAAAAAATAGATGAGACCATTCAGAGGATAAAAACCCACCCAACTTGGTAGTAAAGTCCCTTGAAAGGCATATAGTAAAATGATGTGGCAAAACAATAACATGGATATCTTGAGGAACTACAAAATTGGGACAAGCATGCAATGTAAGGGATAAATTTTTAATAATCCCAACTATTTGAATAGTAGAACCATCTAGCTATACCACTCCTTTTGACAAAGGCTCATAGACTAAACCTAGCTTATCAACTAGACTCTTGGGCATGACTGAACTACTTGCTCCAGAATCTATCATACAATTGTGAACAATCTCATCTCCAATAATGAGGTTCAAGTAGAAAGGAGGGGCCTTTACCTCTTGAGTTTTCTGCCCACTCTTGATTTATGGGTTAGCAACATTAGAAATTGAAATTTCAACTAAAGCATCTTGCAACAAACTCTTTTGACCCAAGATGTGTAAATCATCCATTAGAGACATGCTAACAGTATCCTTTTTAAGGTGTTCAACCACATTAAAGGAAATAGGGCTCACCTTTTGTTGTCCTCTAGAATCAACATCATTTACCTTTTGCAAAGGTTGTAATGGTGCTCTAGACTGCTCCCTTTCAGGTGCACTTTTCCCTCTCTACAGAATCTGCACTTTTGGTTGTGCTATTGGGACAGCTTGAGATGAAACATCATGAAATTTTTCCTTAATAGCTTGTTGTTGAACATTTGCAACTTGCTGCTCCAAATCTACATCTCTTTTTTTCAATCTGGTATTAGCTGAAATAGGTGAATTTTGTTGGTTTCAGCCTTGAAAATGGTTCACCCCACAAAATTCAGTGCTTTTCCAATTCATCAAGGCACCTCAGAGTTACCTTGCTGCTCCACATTCTCGTTCAACAAATTCCTTGAACCAACATAGCTCTTTTTCACCATGAGAGCTTGATTCTTTATGCTACTTGTGCATGCAATTTGATTATGAGGCTGGTTGCACTGATAGCACCGGTCACATTCTTGTGCCATGTTATTTTGTGATACAAGCTCCTTTGAAGAACTAGAAACATTAGGGTTATAGGGTTGAAAAGGTAATTTAGCATTAAAATTTCTCCTTTGACCTTATAAATCAACGTAAAAAGGTGGTCTATTTGGTTGGTTTTGCTGATACAGGGCTTGATATGACTTATGTTCTTGGCCAACTTTCTTTTTTAATACTCACTAGGTCATTCCCAAAGTTCTTCAATATATTTTTAATCTCTTGTAGCTCTTGAGATTGGGTTGGGGAAGCATTTTCTTGAGTTGCAACTTGGTATCCTATTGCTGGAATTGGCGGTACAATAGCTAATGGGGGTAAAAACATGGGAATAGGTGGTTGTACTTCAGGAAAAATGGGCATAGGAGGCCTTGGGACTATTTTCCCAGCTTGTATAAGACATTTTTCTACTCTAATAACAATATCAAAGGCATTAGGAAGTGTAAACCCACCCATAGATTGGATCATTACATAAATTTCACTATTTAGAGATTTGAGAAAGAAAAGAAATGCATGCTCAAATGAAGGCTTGACCATCAAAGGGATTTGATCCCAAGTCCTTTGAAATCGGTAGTTAAAATCAGCCATGTGCTCATAAGGAGCTCTCTTGATGGTGCTCAACTGCTCCAAAAAAGATAGATGATCTGATTTATCAAAAAATTGTCAGTGCAAGCCATCACCAAGTTGGTCCCATGATGCAATAGAATTTTCTGGTAAACCTCTAAACCATGGCAAATATTTTCCCTTCAACGATGCATCCAAAAGCCTTAGTGCAACATTTTCTTCGGTAACATTGTGAATTGAGCACAGAGTTGCCACATCTCGAATATGCTCAATGGGAGTTGTCTGATCTTCTCCAGTATAATATGGAAAACCTTTTAGTGCTACAACAAGAATATCATCATGTTGGGCCAGCAACAATGGCATGCCCCCATTAAACAATGAAAATGCGAATTGCCTTACCATTGGCGGTATTTGTACTACAGGTACCAGATTTTTCTTCACTGAAATTGCAGGACTAAGATCGAGAGGTGTAGATTTTGACCTCCTTGAGTAAAAAATCCTTCTTGTTGTCCCACCCCTTCTTCTTGGTGGATATAGTTACAAATACTCAAATGAAGTAGGACTTGATCTAGTTTGTACTCTTCTCATAACTTGTTTGCATAAAATCTGCAAATAAAACTAGAAAACAGTCACTAGGTATATCTTGAAACCTCCAAAGGCTGGAAAACACTACTACATATACCAAACAATAACTTACAATTTGAAAAAAAAAACTCCAAATTTTTTTTTAGAGTCCCACTAGGCGTGCCAAATACTGTTGTCAATCAGGATTGCACCCTTAGCAAAGATGAACTCTACTATCTTGTTGAAACATGGAAACACTCTCAGATTGTGGGTAATCTATAATGATAGTGAATCTCCAGAGTGGGATGGTTCCCCTAGCAAATCACCTATTCTAAAAAGACTTTCTGAGGAAAGGGTTAAGAGAAAAACAGAAAATGAAATCCTAAAACCTAAAGATGATTCACCAGAAATTTCAAAGGATTTTGATAACTTTCACTCTCAAAAACTTCTCAAAAACTTCAACTCTTACAATCTCACCATAAAACATACAATCCAATAGTGATTTGTATGAAGGCTCACCAAGTTGAGCACAAAATACAACCTAGACTATATGAGACTCTTGGACACAAGTTCACAATAATAAGACATAAAAATGATTTCGTGTTTTGAATCACAATTGACATCAAATTGATACTGCAAATATGAGACAAGAAAATGAGAAGGAAAGCTCTGCTATTTTTATTAAAACTGAAGGAGTATCAAGCGCAAAATTTGAGTACAAGAAATGTTTACAATACTCTCTAAAAATGAGTAAGAGAGCAATAAATAATGATCTAAACTGAGAAAAAAAAAAAATTCTCTAACTTATATCTTCCAAGTGTCTCCAATAGTGAGAATAGAAAAATCAAGATGATCTGCATCTCTAAATTAGCAACTTTTGATCCATTTTCAAGCTCAAAGGAAAATCCTAAAAAATAGTGCCCAAAACTACTCCATATTGCATGGAAAAAGAAAGAAACTTTCTACCTCCAAAAGGTTGATCCAAAAGAGCAACAAAATCAGGCCCAAACTGCCTCAAAACTGAAAATAGAAGCTTTAGTTTGTTCATCTTTTTCCAATTTCTCCCAAGAACTCAAACTCAGAAATGGAAAGCTACAATGAGAACTCAAGTGCACTAATTGCATTTTAAAACAATAACAAACATTAAGGTAATTTATAGAAACATTACCTTAATGATGTTTTACACCATTTGTAGTTTACAATTTTCAAACTAGAAAGCTCTGATTTCACTTGTCTTGCTTTAGATTTTTCAATTTGGTTTTGATCACTTTGATTTTTGCAATAAAAATAAAACATTGATACTTGCAAAAATCAAATCAATACACTAAGGCTCTCAATATATTTGATTTTTCTATAAAAAATCATAAAAAATTTAGGCTCCTATCACATTATTCCCAAAGCTCAAAGGGAAACCTAGGCATCTCAAACTTAGGGAAAATTTTAAAGTTCAAGGTTATTGACTTGATTTTCTGCAAAGGCATGAAATACATCAAAGTCAATAAAAACCTAAGTTTGGCATATGTAAGGTTAACATATTATTTCAAAGGCATTAGTTTGGCATTTGATTTTTAAATTCAATGTGATAAAATGTCAACTCGAATTAGGGCATAAGGAAAACCGTAACACAAAACCGAGTCCAATCCCTAATTCTTCTCATCATTTTCATCAACCAACTTTTGGAAAGAAAGAGCTTTGCTTGAGCTACCATGGAGACTTAGGGTTTCAATTTTGACTTGACCATTCTTACTGTTTGGAAGAATTTCTATGAAGATCTTGAAGTAAATTACAAAGGGTAAGTTATCTTGCCACCATTTTGGGTGTCGACTTTCATTTTTCTGAGGCATTTGACTTTCATGGACGTAGCCTTGACTAGTTTTCTAATGCATTTTTTGTGCTTTTATCTTTCTGTGGACAATCTATTCTCTTTGGCCACCATTGGAGAGTTTTCTTATGAGTCTTTGAAGGAAGAAATAAGGAGAAATCCATGGCTCTACCTATTTTCTCGCAACACAAATGGAGGTAAGCTCTACCATTCAAAACTTTCATTATGAATCTTCATTCCTTGTTGAGAAAAACTCAAACCAAGCATGATAATGATTGTATTTTCTTTCCTCTTGCATTTCATGGAAGGCCATGGAAATTTATGTATGTCTTCTCCATTGGAGGCCACAACCTTATCTTGTATTCTACCTTTTTTTTTTCTGAGGGTTTATTCATTTCAAATGGCTTGAATAATTCTCTTTCATTCTGTACTTGTGATTTTTGTATAAACCCAAAGTGGGTTTTGACATTTGTGAAGATAAAAATTTCTTTAGGCCACAACCATAAAGACACAAACTGGGTTTTTCATTTACTTGATGTAACTTAGGGTTTCTCAATTTTTTAAAAATGCAAGAGAAACATTATTTTCCACCTTTTTTGAATAAAAGCCAAAGAAAGGCTTCACCATACAAGGCTGAGGCTTCTATACTTTTCTAGGTTTCATATTTTCTGAATATGATGCAAATGCTTGCTCATTTTTTTGAAACCCTAGCACTATTATGACATTTGGTTCATTTGTCTTCAAAGAAATGTACACTTAACTTCTCAATAGAGTAGTAATAATGTTGCTTATTTTTCTGAATGAGAACATGGCTCCATTTTTCACACTATGTGCAACTGTAGTTCCACTACTTTCTCTTGGAAATGCAACTTGTTTTATTATGAATTTTCTCTTTGAAACACAATTGGGCATTTCTCCATTTGCATTTTCTTTTTTGCAAATTGTATGCTTTGGCAACTTAGATCATCATTCTTTAAAGCACTTTTTATGGAGAAAACTCATTTTTTCAACAAAAATAAACAACATTCCTTGAGTCTGTACTTGAAGTATCTCTTGAATATTCTTGATGGGGACTACTGTATCTTGCTTCCATTCTTATACTGAGAAAAGTTTATCTTTTCTCCATTCACACACATACATATGCAATTCAACATGATGCCTTTGTAGCATAATGAAAACTTTACCCTTGTTTGCTCCTTCATTTGTCACATGCAAGTCTATTGCAACATATTTGGATTTTGGCAAAGAAAAATACTCCTGTGGTTATCATATGAGCTTCTTCATTGTTTTGTGTGTCTTTTTACATTCTAAAAATTTGCTTAAACCTACACTCATTATTGTTTCATCATTTTAGGAGCATAAACCAATGTAATGAAGCCTTCTTTCATGAATGTGATGTCATAATGCTGAAACAAGACTTGAATTTTGTGTTCTATTTTGCTTCAATGGTGTTGTTTCATATGTAAAAAAATTGTTTTCTTCAGAATTTGCATACACCAATCTCTAGTAATCACTTATGCATTGCAAAAATAGTTAATAATGGCTCTTTTCCTCTTCATGTTTTGACTTCAAAAGTTCATTTGCAGCTATACACTTTACACTTCAATGCCTAACAGAGACTAGAGTCTTTCTTGTACTCTTCATGCATTTTTATCTGCTATTGAGAGCATCTACAACTGACATGAACATGCTATTTTTGACAACTTGCATGGCTCTAGCTAGGTTTAGCATGAATTCTTGGTTTCTTTTGATTCACAATGCATAAAAGATCTTGAAATATGTGAACTTTTCCATGTATGATTGTTCACTACCACTTCATGACAATGTACTCCTTGCTGCCCTATTCAATATGAACACTTGAGGCAACACAATTAGCATGAATAAAACATCATATGTCAATAATATGCATTCAAACTTGATAGAAATAAAATTATTTCAATGTGAAAATGATGCATTTATTTTGTTCTGTACTTGATTTGGGCACTCAAATGAGCTCTTTTCCACTCACAATTTTCAATTTATTGCACTCCAGATTGATTGTTATGCGTGGACAATGAACTTAAAGCTCTTGCAGTTGCTTAATGATTTACTCCTTCAATGAATATTTCCTTTTGGGAGATCATGAATGTATTTCTTTTCTCAATCTCCTCTTGAAGTTAAGGGGCAACATGCTGGGCTCAACCCTTGTGGGAACCCATTTTTGTACCACGTGCTATTATTTCTTCAGAAATAGATCAGCAACATGATTTCTCCTATACCTACATAGTGAACAAACATGTTAGATAAAAAATAGCGAAGCTCAATGCTCTTGTGATGTTTCATTTTTCAGGCTCTCTTGCATACTTTTGATGTTTATTCAACTAGCTCAATACATTATAGGAAATGTACTATATTTCTGTTAATAGAGCACATAGTGATATTCATATCTGGATCCCTAACAATTTATTTTCTCAACATGATGCAAGTTCATTCAAGATTGGGAGCAAGCAGGAGCAGGAGCAATGAAGACTGATTGAAGACCCAAACCAGGAAATGGATATGTTTTTCATTATATGCTTCTTTCCTTTTATTAATATTCAATAGTATAGTTCATTGCTTATGATGAATTGGTTCAACTACTCCCATGGCTTGTGTGGGACACTTGATCTCTCTTTTCTTTCCAATGAATATGAAAACAACATTCTATGCAATCTTGTTCAATTTTGTATATCTCTTTTGCAAAGATGTATGTAACATTGTAAAATGGATAAATCAACACAAAATGAATGAAAGCACCATTCTTTATATCTCATGCAATCTCTTCTATGTTGCAAACATTGAATGGAAAATTGAATGCTCTCTTTTATTGAAAACACATTTCACAATGAAACTAAACTTTTCTTTTAAAACTTCAATATATGCAATGGTTTAAGCAAAGCATAAATGAATTGAAATCTTTTCACCTTAAAATGATTATAAGTTAACCAACTACGGCAATTTGAATTGTGGTAAAAATTTGGTAACAATTATAAATCCTCCCATATTGTATTAATATCTTATTTTTTGTACACTCTAACAAGTCAATTTAAATTTTATATATCTAATCTAGTATGTTAATAGGGATACCCCCTAGGTTTATAGAGCCTAAAGAGTTGGAGAGAAACATGTTCTCACTCATTCATGAGCCACCCTCCTAGCCACCTTAAACATAGAAACTCGCCCCTTCTTAGAGATTACTAGTATTAGTTCGGGGAACCAATAGGTGGAAGAGAATGTTATCCTAGTGCAAATGTACTTGAGGGAGAAGGAAGTTAGGCTTCAATCCTTTTCTTGATTTCTTGTTAGAAGCCTCAAAATCAATATCCTTCCCTAGATTAATTTTTGATTCACATAAAATGACAATTCCAACCCTTGAAGCTAAAATACATCACTCATACTTCTCATGTGTATCTAAGAATCTAAATTATTCCATAAAACTTTGTCAAGTCTAAGGCACCTAGAAAAAAATTACAACCCCCAAAATCTACTAGTGCCACTCTACATCCTCCTATACAATTTCCATATCCTCACCACCCATTTCATCTTAATCCTCTTATATTTGCTAAAATAAGATAATGTCCTTTCTAACCATTGTGTCATTCCTTATCTTACTAAAAGGACTTGTTGTTCTAGGTGATCAATTGATTCAAGTCTGAGTTCATATAGGTGGTAGTGTGTTTAATATGAATATTGAATAATGTAGTCATGTAGAGGCATCTACATTGATTGAATATCTCCATGAATAACTATAGTTTTTTAAGTATTTCATGTCTTCATATCTCTTAAGCCACATGTCTTATATATTAATTATGTTAATGGATTATTTTTTATTGTAGCACTATAAAATCATTGAAAATACTCTATATTGATATTTTCCTTAATAGAACTAATTTTTTGGATAAAGTTGGATATTTGAAGTCATTTATTTTGATGTACAATTTATTTTCTCTCTTTAATTTGACACATATGTATGTCTAGTCGATTTATTTTATAGTGAAATGAACACATGAAGTGAATTACATTAGACTTATTAATACTTCAAATTAATTTACTAGTTTCACTTGTTAGTTACATTTCTAAGTTACATTAAATTTATTGCACACATGCACAAGAACTATAGATAGAGAAATACATTCTAAATCACTTGTAAATAGTTGTTTTAAATTTAAATTGAATGTACATCCAATATTTATATTCTCTATAGAGATATTAAAGAAATAACCTCATTGATCCTTCAGGTACATCATGGAAAATACACCAGTTCCACCTCGGGAACTATTTTTATGGACTAATAGTGAGATTGAGAAATTGAGAGCTTCTCTAATTGATGGTACCAATACAGGTATATATAAGGACACTTACAAGTCCATATTAGAGAGCCTCAAAAAAATTATCTAGATAAAATTTAAGACACAAAAGCATTTTCCCCTGATGCCATAGCTGCTATTCTTTCCCACATGTGGGAAGAAGTCTGCTGTGATGTTTCCCTTTCTCATATTCAGGGTTTGGTCACCAAAGAAACCATTAAAACCCATTTTTTTCCATACTATCAAGATAAACCTAAGGTGAAGGCATATTAGGTTACCAAATGTGTGGATGGTGTTATGGATGCTTTGATCTACCCTATGTTTCTTGCAACCTTTGGTCATTATCCAAATAACAACCAAATTCCCTTATATTTTGCACAATAGTTCTATGTTGAGGTTCATTTGGGCCTCAAAGTCAACTACTGTGGCCTTCCAGGATATCTTGGTTAGGGGAATGGTAGGGTTGTCGATAGAGACCCTTAGCATTGAGAAGATTGGTCGGCCCCAGTGTATAGGGTATTGGTTGGCGAGAGGTCTCCTACTAACTCCCCAACCTTAACCCCTCAGTAGACCAAGTTGTCTTTTCTTCCCAAAGGGAAACAATTGATAATGTGGGTGATATTGCAGTTGTTTCCACTAGGATAGCTAGTGATCGTGTGGGTCAGTATTTGATGTCAAGACGTCCATGATATGGAACTTCATTTGTAGCATAGTACAACAATATTGATTGTGATCCTTATGCTATGGCAGGCATCCCTACACCCACACAACTAGACATTCTTATAGGAGATATGGCATGAAGTACTTTGCATTATTTAGTTGAGGACCTCTTAGAGGCATATGCCTTCATTGAATTAGAGCTTGGGATCTTTGTAGAGCAGGTCGAAGGTCATCTGGTTACATCTTTTCATTCACATCTAGGATCCCACCATTCTCATCACCCAGGGCCCAACACTAGTGCACATTAAGATCCACATATGGATCATTAGGTTGCTACATAGGCTACTGATCCTTCATTTGACCTAAAGACCTGATGCAGTCTATAGGTTTTGTGGAGATGTTGATGCGTTAAGATTCGTAATTGATGCCATCTCAACTGGTCAATCCCCTTCACTCATCATTACTACAACATGTGAGGGCTCAAACGAATGTAGATCATGACACAACTTAGACAACTCATTTGCATGATTTAGTGGAGGCGGCCATTACAAAGGGCTTGAATCCTATGCCACCTGATATGCAAGTACATGTGTATCTATGTGTATGTGTGCATGTGCATGTTTAATTCAATTTTTTTAAAATTTATTTATATTTTAGTTTTAACTAAATGATATATATATTGTAGATGAAGATAACCTCATGTTACTCCTAGCCTGAGGTCATATCGTATACATTGGAGTGATTCGGTTGATGATATTGTTGTCAGTGGACATGTGAGTTTTAAATTTTTATACATGTACATTCTTAAATAACTATATATATATAATTTATTTAACACATTATGTATAATTTTATCTCTAGGGCTCGACACATCCATTAGAGCAGGATTCTCATTCAGAGGGTTGCTCAAATAGGATTGGACATGACGATTAGGCTACCACCTAGAGGTCCATTGCATGAACATTTCCAGATATTTACATATATATCTAGACATTTACATTTATGAGTTTTTGATACATTATGGTACATTCGATGATCTCTAAACATGTATTTGTCCTTGGACTTGATTACATATATGCATTTTCAATCTAATACACATACATGTGTGTTTATATATGGCTCAGATCATATACTTGTGTTTGCCATGTTTAACATGATAGTTCATATTTGTCCAGGTGATGATTTATGTTTGATATATTGGACTATGCATTTACAGCAAGACTTGATTGCATACATTTTCTTATGATATACATACATGTGTTTGAGCTTAAATATCCATCTATGTACATGTTTGCTTATGTTTATGTTTATGTACATGTTTGCTTATGTTTATGTTTATGTTTATGTTTATGTTCATCTACATGTACATGTTTTTGTTTATACATTATAGATCTAGATTTAGAGAACTCATGAGTAAATAATTTATATATGTTAAAAATGTTTAATGTACATTAAATGTTATGGGTATATGTTACATGTTATATATACACATTACATGTTTCAAGTTTGAATTTAAATATGAACTTAAATATACATGCAACTTTCAAAAATTGTTATGATTACATGGTTCAAGTGTATGTTTTAGATTAAGTCAAGAACTTGGACATACATATATATTTGTGCTTATTTAATATAAATTATATATATTATGAATTGTTCATTTAAATTTATATATCATGTGTACATGTTATCTTATTATTGAATATAATGGTGACATAACCTAAGATACAACTTCTCTATAATAGATATAAAGAATCAAATTTATCCTTCGCTTCCTCTTCTCAAGTGTTGACATCTTAATTAGTGGTAAGTTTATGATATATCAAGGATCTCATAGGTTAATTGCATCTCAAATATTGTTTCCAATGGAGTTATTTATATATTAAGAAGTTGTTATGAATTAGGCCTTTTTTGGTAGTGAAATTTTTGAAGTAATATTGATGTATAAAATACACAAAGGGTTCTTACATTATTACCTCAAGGTAGGAAATCCTATCTTGGAATATGTATGGCAACTAATATGAGGCAAAAATCGATCCACACAGCTTGATGATAGTGTATGTTTCAAATAGAAACCAACCTACCAAATTGTTTCAAGTATTCTATATCACTTAGATAAAATTAGAGAGGTCTAATAAAATTTTAACCTAATTAGAGACCTTAACTCTTACTAGATCCAATTTTATCTTTGGATGTTCTACAAAAAAAGACCTCAAATGTATTGTAAGAAGAGTTAGAAAGATCCTTTCTATGTGAATGATTTGTATATTTATTAGATCTTAACCTCATTTATTGGAGATTTAAGTGATGTGTTTCACACTTAATCTCTTGTCCCAAGTTCCTTAGTCAAAGTAAAAAGAAATATAGCATAGAATGACATTATTCCTAAATATGAGAACTTAATGCCTCAACACAAATAGTCATTAAGAGATTTAAGGTATCGGCACAGGGGATTTAATTGTCATTGCAACATGTCAATATACCTTGAATAATCCAACCATCAATATCTACTCTCATAATTTTTCATAAGCCCTAATATACCCCATGAAAGTACTATTTAAAAGTCCTAGATTCTAAAGGTTCTATTTAATTGAACTATAAAGGATAGTAATCATATTTTCACCTTTAGTATTTACCTATAATATGAGAACTTAATGCCTCCACCCAAATAATCATATTTTATATTCAAGTTTCAATTGGTGTAGGTTCAACACTTGTTTACAAAGCACAGTCTCAAAATATACACAATATGTATAAAATTAAGCACCATGAATCAATTTATAATATTTTCTATCTACATAATCCTAAAGTCATAAGGAAATTAAATATGTAACATTGTGATCATCAAAACATGGGATATGGTTAAAAATTATATGGATATATATAGATACAAGTGCAATGTAAATTCATATCTCCTATTAAGTATTTCTAGGTAAAGTGGACTTTGCACATTAATTAAATAGTACATCATCCTTAAAAGTGTACCACATTAAAAATAGTACATCCTTTAAAAAAGTGGACCACAAATTTGAAATAATCGTCATCAACATATTATAAGTAACTAAAACAATGGAGTTCAAACACTACTATAAGTTCTCACTTGAACATATGTGTACATGTACTTGAACTTGAAAATCATGGATATATCCTACTCAAACAACTAGTTCAACCCCCTCTTCAATAAGATATAATATTTTTTGATGATCATCACTATCTAGTCTCTATTTTTTTGTCCACGTGCATGTGGAACTACATGAAGATGTAGGGTGGTAGCAATTACTAGGTGACTATATTGATATACCTTTTTTTAGGTTGATAGTCAATAAAATGAATCACATGTTGAAAAATTTTGACTTGTTTGAGATATATCCCTTGCACTACAGTTGAACCTACACGGTAAACAACATGAACCTAAGGTAAGACATATGCACGTAACATTTTCACTCAACATGTCTGTAATAATATATTTAATGTAAAGTAATGTGCATCTACATGTATATATAAATTTAAATGTTTACCTGTGGGAAACAACATTTTATCACTTGTTTCAGGTTTCGTTAGCTTCTTCCTCTCTTTTGTACAACACATTAAATAATAACTAACACCTTCTATGTCTCTAGGCTCTGCTATGACTGCAAAAACATCTCCTGTACACCAAATTTACATGGAAATTTTGTAAAAAAATTAGAACTATCTAGACTAAAGATCTCTAAGTACTAAACTTTAAAAATAACTATATTGTAAATTTACATTAAATTTATATCAAGTACACATGTACCTTTTCTAACCAATCCTGAAATATAGTCATAATCAACTGAAATCAAAGGGATGCATCCTCAAATATTTCATCCTCATTCTTGGGTGTGTATGTGTTGGAAATGACTAGTGGCACTAAATTCCATTCAATTAACATATCCATGTTTTTGGTTGTTGCATGCCTCAAATTTTTCCAAAATGCACTCAGTGCATAAACAAGAGTAATCCCTCATGTATAATGTCCATCCAGGTCGATGATATGTACTCATGACACAATGCAAAGATCTTGTTTTTTCTACCCTCTTACATCCATGCATCGATCTTGTCTCCACACCTGGATACATAATAATAAACTTATGTGAACAAACATGTATATATATATTATTTAAAGTTTGAAATTTTCAAATGTAATTTATACATACCCAATATCTCCCAAAACACTCTATGTGGAATGTATCAGTTCATTCTTGAAGATATGCCAACCTCATTTAATGCAAAGTGTTTCTTACACCATTCAAAAACATCATGTGCATCATCGATATGATCTCCTGAATAACTCATTTGATGCTTTCTTAGAGCACATTTGGTGCAAGCTCCTATACCATCATGCTCACCCTTTCCATGCCCACTCTCAAAGAAACTCCAAACATGTGGTATTTTGTAATTTTTATGATATCTACATAGTGCATAAAATGATCGTGATGATTTGAATTGTGTCACACATCCATCTAACCATACAAAATGTTTTTTCCATTTTTACACCCATGCTTGTCAAGTTCCCAAAAAAAAATTGTAAAGCAATGTTGTACAAAATGTGTGTCATGCTCTTTATCATCACTAATATAAAAGTGGCATTCCTTCTTAATACTCATTCAACATATGTACTCTCAACACCATCCAAATGCAATTGTGCATGTCGGTAACACACATGCACCATAATAGTGATCTGCTTTGAAAAGTAATATTCTGGTTGAATCTCTTTTTGATGTACAAAAGAGTAATTTTTTGCAAAGTCAACTACTAATTTAATTGGTCCAAGTGGGAAAGTATCTCTTAATGTTTGAAACTGTTGTGCTTGCCACTTAGCAAAAAAGGTATGTTGTTTGTACAGTTGTACCAATTTTTGAAAATCTTCCATAAATTTTCCAATAGGTATCTCCCCTTCTACATAGTTTAACCTTGTGGATTCTTTCCCAAAATTTGTTTGAAACTTTACGTACTTGTAATTCTTACTATCTTTGTTAGGTCAATATCTTCATTTCTCAAAGGAAATTTAGCCAAATTCCCACATGTTTCACAAAGTCCTTTTATGCAATATATTTGACTAATTGTATTATCACATAAGATGGACTCTATAAACAAACTTACCCATTTAGGAGGTGCATTTTGAAAACCATCACTTTTTTCTCTCATCTTTTGAAACACTTGATAGTAGAGATCAAATTCAATATGATAATGACAAGTTTCAAAAACCTTGTTTATCTTCACATAATATGGCTTTAACCTTTCAAACATTATTTTCCCAATCTTTATATGAGGATTCTTATTACAAAAGTTCACATACATCTCATGTTGTGTTATGTCTAGCCAATGTTTTGTATGATGTTCATAATTATTGTGCCCAATCCTATGTCTAATAACTTCTCTACCATTTGATATGGATGGGTATGATCATTCCAAAAATTTGAGATCAAGTTCCTAAAAACATCTTCAATCCTGTTAGAATGGAGAGTTCTACACATAATTGCCCAATTTCCTTTTGAACTATCATCCAAAACCTTTCTCCTTTTCACATATTTTGTTAGTTTCTTTCTACTAAAACCAATTTCAGTCGAAAGCAAAGAGAATTTTCTTTTTCTTGATATATTTTTATTTAAAATAGATGTCAACATCACTCTTCTTGAAATGGCTTATCCACTTATCGAGATCCTTTCCCAATGGAGTCTAAACCTTTTTAAACATTTTTAAAAATATCTATTTTCTAGAATGTGTTTCCTCTTATTCAATGTCGAATCTACACCCAACAATTGTAATCGCTCTTTCAACTCATTACAAAGTAGTAAAAGTGATAATAGTTGGGTTTTTTCAAGTGTTTCAAGATGATTGAAATGAGCATTGGTTATTTCCTTTACAAATTGATTCGTTGACCTCCTACTAGTATTTTTAGGTTGTTTGGCATAGCATTTCAATTTCTCCATATTCATTTCAAGTAAATGATCTAAATTTCTATAATAAATTTGTCACTTCACCTCTTTATCTAGATTTATATGCTCATCCATGCCAATAGAAGGAAGTGATCTTGGCCCCTCTCGAGCATGCATTGTTTGAACTTGGGCCTCCTCCCTATCTTCAACTAAGTTTTATTTGACCTCATTTGATCCAATATCTAAATTTGGCTCGACTCCTGCTTGAGAACTTTTTGCTTGTTGACCTCGTTCTACACACAAAATACTTTTAAGTCAAGAGAGAGAGAGAGAGAGAGAACTTTAAAAAGACTTAACTCAAGAGAGAGATATAGGAGCTATCTTAGAGAGAAAGAGAGAGAGAGAGAAATAAATATCTTTAAAAATACAAAGTTGAAAGAGAGAGAAAGAGCTTTAAAAAGACTTAATTCAAGAGAGAGAGAGGAGCTTAGAGAGAAATAAGGATATATCTAGAGAGAGAAAGATAGAACTTTAAAAAGACTTAATTTACACATGTTTGAAACTAGTACATGTAAGTATGAAACTTATGATTAAATATTATACAAGTACATAATAAAGACTTAATGTGCAAACCTATGAAGGACCCCAATTTACACATTCAATTGAAACAAATATAAATTAAAGTTGTTTGAAATTTTGATTTCCAAAAAATTCACGTAGTAAATTTAATTTAATATATGGTCAAGAACATGTTCAACTAGTAGTCTAGATATTAGTAACAAGATATAACTTTCTTGGTGGACTTAATGTGAAAACTTAGTAGTCTCAATAGAGGACCTATCTAGAGAAGGATTTGGCTTGGATGAATGGAAATATGACCAAGGGGAATGATGGATTAGGATAAGACAAGGATTATGATGGGGAAAAGTCAAAGTTTTTTTGCATGGTCCTAAGATAATTTACTCCAAATGGTGATAGGATTAGGACTATGATAGATAGCTCCACCCTAGGATAAATCCACATCACACAGGAAAATGGTTTCATGCAAACCCCAAGATAAACCTTAATTTGGAAGAACATAGATAAAATAAACCAGAGATCCTGATGATAATGATGGATGGGCAGATTTATTGACCAGATGAATACCCATTTTATTTGGCGGGGAGATTCATTGGATGAATTCATGCACTAAATTAAGTCAAGAGAGAGAGAGAGAAAGAGCTTTAAAAAGACTTAAGTTGAAAGAGAGAGAGGGAGCTTTAAAAGACTTAATTTACACATGTTTGAAACTAGCACATGTAAGTATGAAACTTATGATTAAATATTATGAAACTAAGGGGATGCACCTTTGGACCTAGGAAAAAGGATGCTAACCAATATATAGTAGAACAAGATAACAAAATAGAATTTCAAGACCTTAGAAGATGAAAGTTGAAAGGATGACTGATTTTGACAAGGGTGAGTCTAAACTAAGATGTAAGTTTGAGACCTAATGATGATTGATGATTGATTGATAGAAAGGTAAGGTCAATAACAATATAGAAGTGTAACCATGGATTGATCAGAGATATGGAAGGCCACCTAATCTAAAATCTAAAGGGTTCCTAAAGCTAAGAATGATCTAAAACCAACTATGTAATGCAAGGTAGGCAATGCATTTTGGCTAAGAAAACCTAGATGAATGTGATGAAATGGACTAGTTAAACTAAGAAAGTTTGTAATCAGAATGTAAGGTAACTGTCAAAATGTGATAAGGACTAAGATTGGACAAAGATTTTTCTAAAATTTTATGATCCAGCAGTTGTGGCTCACTGTCTCATAGATGTGATGCAGATTTCATAGTTGTAGTTTACTATTTAACAGTTGTGGTTCATTGTCTAAAAATTGTGATTCACAATTTGTTTACCTAAAATCTAATGTTTTTGAATGGTTTTCATTTTGGGAAATTTTTGAAGTGTGATTGAAAAAACATATAACACTCTGAAAAACATATTTTTGGTTGTTGACTTGTCAAATCCCTATGCAAATATGTGTATGTTTGAGGGTTATTCACCCCAATTTCCATTGGTATAGCACAATCAAAAATACATCAAGAACTTATTATCCCTTAGGTCAATGGCCAATGGTAGCACTTTCAAGCCCACAACTTGGAATCTCCTTCGACGCAAGTGTAGGGACACCTTTAGGGGGGTGTATTCACTCTTGTCTTTATGAGAGAGGAAAACTAGGGGCCTCCACGACTAAAAGGATGGCCCAATCACCCTCTCCTCGGAAAGCTACAAGTAAACAAGTAGCTTATTCTAAGTCAAGGATTTCTATCTCATCTCAAGGGAGTCATATGGTG
Source organism: Sequoia sempervirens (assembly GCA_007258455.2). Lineage (NCBI taxonomy): Eukaryota > Viridiplantae > Streptophyta > Pinopsida > Cupressales > Cupressaceae > Sequoia > Sequoia sempervirens. Next base: position 8,107 of record VDFB02024625.1, on the reverse strand, counting down.
AGTAACTTTGGGGTGTGATGCACACTGTTGCATTGAAAGTGACACCAAATAATCTCAATCAAAAGGGTGGCTACTTAGAAGGTGTCTAGTCATAACTCAGGGGACTGGCGCCTTGCGAGCATCTAGCAAACCACTTAAGGCTCTAACCAACCCTACTAGGGTACATTAGTATACCACATGTAAACATGAGTACTTCCTCTTTTAGTTTGGCACTATATAGCAAAGGTTAATGCTAGTTAGGACTTGACTTTCATCTTATCCCTTTTATATAGTGGCCCAAGGGAAAAACTGCTTTGGGTCACCAATGAGTTCTCCATTAGGATGTGTCTCAATTGGTAGGACCTTCTACAAAATAAAAATATAAGATGGAGTGATTTCTCTTACACCCAAGATCCACAAAAGTGGCGACGGGAGATGATACTCTCACTACATCTTATTGGGTTCTACAATACAAAATTTGTGCAAGTGCACCGAACATGAAAGACAATGATTAATTTTAATCCCAAATCAAAATGTCCCTAATTAACATGAAAGACAAAACAAAATGCAAGTAGTTGTTCGTTTTAAACCCAAAATGAAATTTGAAAGTTGTGGTTTTTTTTTAATCCAAAATAAAATGTGAAGATGTAAGTTGTTGTTTGTTTTAACCCAAAATGAAATGTGAAGATGCAATTTGTTCTTTTTAACCAAAAATAATGTGAAGGTGCAAGTTGTTCTTTTTAACCCAAGATATTGGTAACAAGATATTACTTTCTTGGTGGACTTAATGTGCAAACTTAGTAGTCTCAATAGAGGACCTATCTAGAGAAGGATTTGGCTTGGATGAATGGAAAGATGTCCAAGGGGAATGATGAATTAGGATAAGACAAGGATTATGATGGGGAAAATTTTTAAAAAAATTGCAAGGTCCAAAGATAATTTACTCTAAATGATGATAGGATTAGGACTATGATAGATAGCTTCGCACCTAGGGAAAATCCACATTGTTAATAGGAAAATGGTTTATGTAAACCTAAGATAGGGAAATAATTTGAAACTATGATCAAGAGTTGTTAGCCTACCTAAATGACACAAAACATAATACAAAAGACAAGAAACAACACTTAACACCTCAAGATAGGGCTACGTTAACTCAAACAAAAGAAAAGATGAAAAAGAAGAGATTTTACCTTGCAAGAGTTGATCTTTGGTTGGCCCTTGGATTGTTGATTTTGTGTGATCCTTGATGGAAAAATGTGATGCAAATGGATTCAAAATGAAGAGGATTTGATGTAGATTCAAATGATGAATGTGGGTAGTTGAGTAGATGAATGCAATGGATGTAATGAGAGCTTGAAAAATGCAATAATGGTGGATATGAGAGCTTGATAGTAGAAGTTGAAGGCTTGAAAGTGTTGAATGAAAATGCATAATACATAATGAGAGAATGAAAGAGAAATCCTCTATATTTAGGGGAGAATTCTCTAGAGAATTCAATGGTTGAGATCTTGCCAACAAGGGCAAGATGAAGGGTTGCACGGTGAGTTGAGGACTTACAAGCCCTTACATCTTTCCATGTGGAAGATGAAGTGTCAAGAGGACACATGAGATGGAAAAGGACATATGATGTGCAGGTATTTGCAAATACCTTGGGATTGACTGATGTGACCTCTCAATGATCCACATGGGGAAGAGGAAAGCTTTGGAGGAATAAAAGTGAATTTTAAATTCACATGGTTGGGGATATCTTAAGGATAAGACAAGGTTCCCAAAAAGGAAGTTGAGAAGTACCTTGGATAAGACAAGGTGCTTATAATAGAAGGTTCCTAACCCATGTGACTAATGTGACCTTTCAATGATCACATGGGGAAGAGGAGAACTTTGGAGGACTAAAAGTGAATTTAAATTCACATGGGGAAGACAAAAAGGAATTAAAAATTCCTTGGGGGATGAGAGAGTTGACCAAGATGTTGTTTGGACTAACTGATCAATGATTAGAAGAAAATTAGTGGCTAATGAAGATTAGAAGCCAACTTGCAAAATTTGGAGGATGTGACACATCCTAATCAAGGATTAGACATGTGCACATCCCTAATGATGGGATTATAGGGTGAATTAGGATTAAGAAAAAGTGATGGAGGATGTGACATGTGAGGAATTAAATAAATGTATTATTTATTTAATTCTTTGAGGAAAAAGGGGGATAAAGGGTAAGGTATTTAATTATTAACCAAATATCTTAGGGGTTTAGAATAATTTAAGGATATTAAGCAATATTACTTAATTAATGCAAATAAGGGGATATTTAGACGAAAAGGGAAAAATTTGGACAAATGTAAGTGTCCAAATATTGGTGTCTACAGAAAAAATAATAGAAAAAATAAAAACCATGATAAAAAATATAAACCCCTTGATGATGTGTGTTTAATAAATTTGATGAAATAGGAAATATAAAAAAGATGATAAAAATAATATGTCCACTAGAATATCATGGAAATAAAAGGAGGAAAGACACTAAATAGTAAGATTTGATGTTTATTCAAGATGAAAACTCATTCATAGTGCTATAATAATCTATTTTATTTATGGGATATTCACTGGATGATTTCATGCATTTTTATCTTCAATCACTTCGTAAAAATCCATATATAGAATAACTTGTAAATTAGAAAAGCTTTACAATATAGAGATTTTAAAGGGAATTGCACTTGAGTCAATAAATCCCCTTGTGGGTAATTACAATATAAAGATCCACATTGTTTTAATAGGAAAATGGTTTATGTAAACCTAGGATAGGGAAATGATTTGAAACAATTTAATAGACAAAATAAAAACCATGATCAAAAAAGATAAACCCATAAAGATATAATAATTAGTATTATTCCAAGTTATCTAACATAGTTTTCATAATTGGAAATAGATTTATAAGGAAAACATTGAGGTGTTAATAAAGGTCCTAGACACACACAAGAGAGAGAGAGAGAGAAGACATTAGAGAGAAGGATATAGAGAGAGGAAGGTAGATCTAGAGAAAGATAGAGAGAGAGGGGGGAGAGAGAGAGAGAGAGAGAGAGAAGCCCTTTAAATTTAGACATGATTAAATATATTTTGAAACAACTATATTTAAATTACAAGTTTAAATGATGTGGAAACAAATATATACTTAAACAAAATGTTCAAAATTAGAAATAACATCCTACTACATGCTAAAAACTTATATTAAATAGGAAATAAAATATTTTTGGAATAATATTAAAAATAGGAAAGAAAATATGCATACCTTGTTTCTTTCTATGATAATTTACCAAATTTTGTAAGCAACTATGTTGTTCTCTTTCTTCTGAAAATTTTTGTTGAGTCTTATTTTGTCTTTTTGATGCTTTTCCCATTTTCTTCTTCAAGTAAAATATGACTTGACAAATCCTCTACCAAAATTTTTCTTCTCCAAAATCTACCTTGATTGATAAAATGCAAAGTTTTCTTCTCCAAAATCTACCTTGATTGATAAAAATGTGAATTAATCTTGCAATGTTGATATGAAAAAATGAAAAAACAAGTTTGTATTTATATGTGCATATGAAATTAAAAATAAAAAAATAAAAATAAATTGGTCGGCCAAGGGTTTGCACAAAGGTCGGTCGTTAAAAAAAAATTTAATTATTCACCTTCACTCGAACCCTCTTTAGCACATTTTTAATATTATTTTAGGGGGGTTCGAGTGAACCCCCCTTTTCTCGAAGGGGTCTAGGGGAGTTCGCTCGAAGGGGGGTTCACTAGAACCCCCCCTATTTTTCCCTTCTCCCCCCTATGTGAAATTTTCTACAAAATTTTGGCTTTTGAAGCTCAGGTTGAAGATGAAAATGGAATCAACTTCACAAACCCAACTAGAGGATTATATTCCTCAAAATGAGCTATCCATCAAGTATAATTTTAATATATTTTGGTTTTATTATGTATATTTTTAGTTTAATTAAGCATAGGTTTTTCACTGAAAATCAAGCTCTTTGTTCTGCACATGTGGAAAAATAGTAGATTATAAAAAAAAATTAAAAAATATGTATGTGTTTGGTATTGATGTCCTTAATCCAACAAAAAAAATGAAATTTTTTGATACATACAAAAAAATTTATGTTGTATACGGTCCCCCTATATCTAAATTGTAATTGGTTTGACTTCAAAACTTAATTAAGAAAAAAATATTCAACAAAACACTATGAAACCAATTGAACATGTTAGATATCATACTCACAAATCTAAATTTTAAAAAAAGAAAGAATTTATCCTTCATAGAAAAAAAGTTATGTTGTGTACGATGAACATCACTCTTTAAAAATGGTGTTAACTATTAAAAACTAGTTTTTGAAGGAGATGGAAAAAGAAATGCAATCTGATTACAAAAAAATTAAAAATATATATTTAGAATCTATAGACAAAATGTCACAAATCACTAGTTTTCATCATATTCAAATTCCTCATGGTTTAGCAGCTATAGGTGCCTAAAAGTGAAGATTTAGTTAAAAAAATCAGTTCAATGTCAAGTTTGGCCAAAAAATATAACCCACTATTGTGGGATCATGGGTTACTAGAATAAATCCAACTAGAGCATATGTTTGACCAAAATTAACTTTAATTATAAATACTTAAAATTCATTTATGTTGATAAATTAACTTGAAACGAGACATAATTTTGATCTTTCATCTTTCATTTAGAGGCACTTAGAATTTTATTTGATTCAAAGACAAATCTATGTTAATAGGGGAATAATTATGAAAAATATTATATTTAGGCACCATAACAAAATGTATGTCAAGGATGAGTTACATGGCTTGACCACTATCCTAATTTCCTTAAAGTTATTTACATAACCATTGTCCTTTGCAGTGTATTTCCCTTGTTGAAGTGATTTATTTACTTTTCCTACTCTAGGGCCTACTTCATCTATCATATAGGTTCAATGTCTCCTATAGTCATTCCAACCTGCTTAGCTTTGGGAACAAGTTTTTTTTCTACTACTATATTTTTGGTGGGAGACCTTCTATTTTTAACCATTCTTATTACTACATCCTTGCCTTCAATCTCAAAAACTTCCCTTTTCATACCCTTATTTTTGGAACACCCGCACTTGGTTTAAATATAATATCATAATCATTCTTAGAACCAAATTGTCTATTTTTCAATTGATAATCACTTCATACTTACAAAACTACAACCTTAGAGGTTTGATATCATCATGGGAAGGCTAATAATTTTTTGTTTTTGTTGTGTGAGTTATGAAAGATATTCTTAATTATTTTTTGGAAGCTAATGTTGATTTTAGGCATTATTGTAAACTTATTAGTGAGGCCTGTAATAAAAATGATCTTCATATTCATCTTGATTAAATATTTTCACATATTCAAATGTGTAATCGTAGTAATTTTTTAGCTCAATTTCATGCTAATTTCTTCATGGCCTTCATCTTCTTGATAGTCTTCTTCATCCATTAGTGTTTCCAAAACTTCACACTTGATAGGTTCAAGTGGCATATAACATGTCTCACACTAGGAAATACCATCTTGCATGCTCATCTCTTCGTAGATCAAGAATCTCTTTATCCTAATATCTTTGATTTTCTTATCTAGGATTTACATGTCTTATCATTTTGAGTTAGTTTCTTGGACCAATATTAGATTATATGGATTTTCATTTATGCATGATATCTCATTATGTTGTGGCCTAGAATCATGTGGTGGGAAACTTTTCTCATTTCTTGCAATCTTGTACAATAGGTGCTTAAGGGCATCCATAAGCTCATCTAGTTTATCATCCATTGTGAGAGTCTTTCTTGAGTTATTTATATTATGCTAAGATAGCTTGATATTAGCCCTGTTTGTTTTTTTTACTAAATCTCACATATATTGCTTTCAAATTTTTTTCCCATGTGATATGCCTCCTTTAGGGTATCCTGCAAGATAATATCCCATTTTCACATCAAATATAAAAATTGAATACCAAGTATATGAATCATTTTTTTTTAATAAAAGGAGGGTAAAAACTTTATTGAATCATAACAGCAATACAAAGTCCAAAGAAAGAAGCCACAAGGGGCCAAAAACAACAAGAATTAATTCACACCCAAGAAGCACCTCATATCCTTAGCAACCCACTCCTCAAGAACAGGGGCCATATCAGTAGGGAGATTGCCCCAATCATCCACAGACCAAGAATCAGTCTTTTCTGATGCCCATCTAGCCAGCCCATCAGCCACCCTATTCCACTCCCGCGGAATATGGCAGAAAACAATGGACTCCAAGGTAGAGCACAGAGAAATAATTTGTTTGACAACCACAGCTAGCTGCCAATTCGCATCCTCCAAATTTTGATTATTCAACATATCAATAACCACCTGAGAATCAGCTTCACAAACAATCCGTTGCCATCCAAGGGCAACTGCATGCTCAATCACCAAGAGAATAGCACTTGCCTCCATAAGATTATTAGTTTGAAAACCACGATACATAGAAAAGAAGAAAACCACCACTCCAAGGCTGTCTCTACCAATACCACCAACCCCAGCATGCCCAGGGTTACCCCTAGACGACCCATCCATATTAATTTTCAACTCCCCTAGAGCAGGCAGGAACCAAAAGCCCTCATGAGCAACCCTCTCATGCCCTCGCCTATGATGCACTTTGCTCAAAATACTCTTCTCCCCTGTGGCAAGACCCAGGGCATTTACAACACCCAAGTCCCCAGGATCAATTGGCATAGACAAGTCACACTTTGTAGTCAAAGTCTCCTGCAAAGCCCCAAGAATTCGCCTCCAAAGTTGCCCCACGAGCAATTTTTTATCCAAGAATATTCTTCTGTTACGTTCCAACCAAATTTTCCAAACAATCAAACTAGGACCAATGCTCCAAGCAATTTTAAGAAAAGAGGTTGTAGCAGGAGAAGAACCTTGTCTCTTCAAAAATCCTCCAAAGAAGAGACATGGCAACATGGTAAGCTCCAAAGATTCCACTAGTGATGCTAGATAGTCTTAACAAAAGAACACTGAAAAAAGAGATGCGATAAGCATTCATCATGCTGACCACATAGAATGCACATGGAGGGCCCCTGGAACCCTTGTTTCCAAAGATTATCCCAAGTAAGACACTTTCCTTGAACCACGAGCCAAGAGAAAAAATTACACTTAGGCCAAGCAAATTTATTCCAAACATGCTTCCACCAAGAAACCTGGGAGCTTCCAAAAACCTGTTTATCCAAAACCTGATAACCAGAGGCAACCAAAAATTTTCCTTTCAAGTCAGGACCCCAAGCAAGCACATCACCCCCTTGGAGAGAATTACAGACACGACCCGATAAAATCTTAGCAAGCTCTTGACGATCCTCCACCGCACCACCAGGAGGCCAATCCAAGGGGCTCTTCCACCTGGACACATAAATTTGACCCAAAGATTGTTGAGATTTGAAATCTGCTACATGACTCCAACCCGCCTCCACAAAAATCTGGCACAAATCTTGGAGATGGGGATGAGATGACACAATGGGTGGGTATCCATCCCAAGAATCATGCCAGAAAAGAGCATCTCGACCCCCATTACAAATCCAAAAAAGTCCCTATTTAACCAGCTTGGCACCACGTTTAAGGGTACTCCAGATCACAGAGCCTTTCCCCTCCATACTAAACCTTGCTACCTCCCTACTTTCTACCGCCCCCAAATATTTGAAGGTCAGGATTTTAGCCCAGCACATATGTTGTTGAGAGCACCAACGCCAATACAACTTAGCAGCAAAGGCCTGCCCATTCAAATCAGTCCGCCGTAAAAAAAGACCCCCTCCTGCTTTGGCCTACAAACAACATCCCACTTCACCAGACTCCATTTTCTATGAAGAAGATTACTAGCCCACATAAGCTGATGAGACAATTTCTCAAAATCTCTAATAAAACTTGAAGGAGTAGAAAGAACAAAGCATTTATAAATAGGAAGAGCCTAGACCACCAACTTTAAAAGAGTCACTCTACCTACTGAAGAAAGCCACCTACAAGTCCAATGACTGACCAAACTTTGAAACTTATCAAGAGTCTCTTGCCAAAACCTTTTGGGGAGAGAGCGAATAGCAAGAGGGATTCCAGGATAGGAAAAA
>VDFB02024624.1:0-12877 GCA_007258455.2 Sequoia sempervirens | reverse complement strand
ATGTCCTCCTGCACCAATTCAGGAGAAATAACCAAAATAGGGCGATCTTGGCTCTGCAACAAGCACCCATTCACTTTCTTGAGCTTAGAGCTCTCACCCACAAAAGACGAATCCATTTTTTGTGCATGCATGGCAGTCGAAAAGGGCTGAGATGGCTTTGGCCCAACAAGCACCAGGCTTTTAGAAGCCCCAGCCATACCCCAACCCCGAGCACCAACCCCAGTGCCACCAAACCCACACCGCTTCCCCCACCCACAAACCGCACAACCTCCTTCCCACCGCACCAAACAGCCCACACCCCTTCACCAAACCAGCACGCAGGAAGAGAAGCCACAGGCCCCGGCTTGTTACTGGCCACGAGCACCAAGGAGAAGGTCTGCGCAGTCAAGGCAGGCACGGGAGCACATACCACGTGTGCAGCAGCATCTGTGATTTTTTCCGAAATAACATTTTCTTTGATTTTTCTAAAAAACAAGATAATTTTTTTTGCAACTACCACAGCCCTTAATATTAATATGCTCTAGTAACTCCATATTTTTGTAACCCAATATTTTTAAATTTCAAAATTCCCAAGTTGTTGTACCCCCAATATTTGTAAATTTCAGTACTCCATATTTTTATGCCTTACGGATTATCAAGCAATATTTAACTGGTTTGATCAATAAGGAATTACAACAGATACCTTAGAATTTTTGGCCTGCTTTGTCGCAGCCACAATGATATGACGATCAGTCCCAATGGTTCAAGAAAAGACTTGAACCATGTCGTCATCATGGTGATGCTCCAGCTTTAGCACTCTGTCACACAACGCTAGAGACTTATGGATTATTGTCAATCAGATATTCCTCAATTGTTCAGTGTCTTAATTGAAAGGGCCTAGTTTACTTTAATTAGTAGAGATCTAAGATTATAAGTAGAATGTAATTCCCTTTTTTGTTTCTTCCACAGATCCAAGGTTTAAAGGATCAGGCCATTATATTTGTGGGGCATTCCATAGGAGGTGCAGTTGCAGCCTTGGCCACTCTCTGGTTCCTAGAAAAGCGGTTGAGAGACTCCAATTGCTTATGCATTACATTTGGTGCTCCTTTGGTTGGAAATGCCACAATTCAGGAGGCAATTGCGCGCGAGGATTGGTTGGGCAGATTTTGTCATGTCGTCTGCAAGTATGATATTGTTCCTAGGATGTACCTTGCACCATATGAATCAATTGTCGAACCCTTGAGTGCAATTGTACCTCACTGGTGGAGCAAAATGGGCATTGACTGTGTTGATGTATCACAACTTTCTATTTCGGAAGCTGGCATGACTCTTCTTAACAATGTCCTGAAGTGCACATCTACAATAGGAAACAATTACCCTGGAGAATCTGGTCTTAGAAGCCCGTATGTACCATTCGGTACTTTTATGTTCTGTTCAGCCCTTGGTGCAGCTTGTATTGAGGACTCTAAAGCTGTCCAGAAGTTGCTACATTTCAGTATGCAAAGCAAAGAAGGAATACCATTGGATCAAATTGCAGACACCTGTATTTCAGAGCACACAGATTATGGCCATATGTTGGAAGGTATCGATGAAGCCTTGCTAAATGCAAGACATACAGCAAATTTTGACTCTGACTCCTCGTTTGAGATGGGAATAGCCTTGGAGTTGGAAGCAATCGGTGTTGGATCTCAGGTAATCTCATTGATTGTGCTTTAACTTTTGTATGTATCATAGTTGCATGATTTGTGCTCTGAAAATCATAGATGCAATATGCAAAAATTGTTGTTGTTGTTTTCTTTAGATGTTTATTATAAGTAATTTTTTCTCCAAAATTCTCATGCCAGAGTTTAGCTTGGTATTTGTAAGCTCATTTAGTTAGTGAGATTTTGCCAACACGAACAGAGAGAAAATAACCAAGTTATATATAAATATAAATATGAAATATATATATATATATATAGTTTACTATTAGGTCGTTGCATTCTAAGATTTAGAGAAAGGCAGGTTGGAGAGAAGAGATGAGGTGCCAAGAACAGGGAGGAGCAGAGCCTACCTCTCCTGAAGTCTCAAAAGTGATTCTACTGGTATTTTATCCCAGATTAGGAGGGGTTATTCCAAAGCGATTTGGTAGCCTTCCATGCGGCTCCAAGTCATGCTTTGAATGCTTGCAATAAACAAGTGTGGGTTGTTTCTAATACTCCCAATGTATCAGCAAACTCAAAATCAAATGCTGGGCACATTCCACATGGATCAACAGCTTTGTAAATACGATTTACTAGGCATAGGCTGCCCTCCCGACCTCTGCATTTTTGAAAAAAAGGGTATAAAACCCCCAAACCAGAGATACAATGGGGGCACTCCACATGACAATCCTTGACCGTTTCACTAGTGCGATAGAGAGAGGGCAAGAAACAAATCAACTACATAAATGCCCAGGTCTAGGCCTCTGGCCGCTTTATTACACCTCACGCTTATCAAAAACTGCTGAGTGGAATGCATTTATTAGCTGTTCCATTTTACCTATTAGCTGTTCCATTTTACCATTGGTTTCTATAGCTCTGGTAGCTTTTTGGTTCTCTGTATTCTTTCCTCTTAATGTTGTTTTCTTTGTTTAGACAATATACACTAAGATTGACTACTTTTTCCTTTTAAGCAGGACAATCATGCGTTTTTTGCACTAAAAAAAGCTGGAGAGGAGAAAAATGTACAAGATATGAACGATGAGAGACTCAATGTGCAGTTGAGCAAACACCAAAGTCATATGGCAGAGCTGGAATGGTATAAAATGCGTTCTAAGGACAGCAAAACTGGCTATTATGATGCTTTCAAACAGCATGATGAAAGGCAAGATTTTCATGTAAATTTGGCTAGAAGAAGGTTGGGAGATTTCTGGGATGAGATTGTTGAGAAGGAAGAGAAGCATGTGTTGCCCAGTGACTTCCGAACCAGAAATAAATGGATCAATGCTGGCACTGCATATAGAAGACTTGGAGAGCCTTTGGACATTGCATACCACTACCGTACAGAGAAGGAAAACAAAAGCTATCTTTCAGATGGGGTCCGACCGCATCGTCACATAGTTATGGAGAAATGGATGAAAGAAAAAGAGCAAACTCGCACTGGTAGAGAAAGAAAGGGCCGCACAAATTTCGCATCCTTAACTCAGGACTCATGTTTTTGGGCTCGTTTAGAAGAGGCTTGTAAAGCCTTGATAAGTCTCCAGCCAGAGCAAGCCATAAATACCTCTCTGAAAGTGTGTCTTGAGTTCGAAACATACGTTGGGAGTATGTTCAAAGATAAGAGTATTTGTGTAGAGGTATTTTTGGAGCGGAGTAGCTTCATGATTTGGTGGCAACAATACAGTCAAATTCAACTGCAATCCCCAGAGTGGAGATCAAGCTCTCCCTTGTTCAACTTCATGGCAAATGAGAGTTGGAAGTAGAAAGTTTAGAAGGGCTTTTGATACATCCAGAGAAATATCATGGAGCATATATAATTAGTATTAATTATTTCATAGTATATGGGAGTCAGTTTTCTTCATTCAGGTTCAGTTGGTTGTGTGGACGTACACAAGTAACTCTTTAAGTATATTGTTCGTCAAATGTTTTTATTTGTTTTTGACGTTCCTATCAGATAGTTGGATTTGATGTATGGTTGGAATTAATTGATTTGTATGTTTTTTCCTTTTTTTTTTGTCTACATGTCTGTTAGATTTGAAATAATGGGCTGGATAAATGGGTTCCTTTATGTGGATGGAGTTCTCTTAATAGTAATTATGTGTTAATTTCTTCTGTGATATAGGATAAAGTTATATTAAATAGTTGTATTTAATGAGAGCTTTTTAGGATGGTAAAATTTGTATGTTTATGTATTTTCTAATTTAATTTTGGATTTATTTTTTAGAATAATTTTTAATTAAATTGTAATTATAAATGATATATTTTTGTGTTAAGTTTTTGTTTTTTTTAATTTTTATTCATTTTTCATATTTTTACGCGTTTTCATTGATTCAATCTTATTTAATCTGTTTGTATCTATTTTCCACATTCAATTGGGTTAGATCTTCAACTATTTGAAATTATCATGATTCCTACCTTTCTTACTAATTGTGAGTTGACTTGATATTTGTTTATGTGACAAAATATTGTTATATCTTGATATTTAAAGACATTCAATAGAATATTAATTTCATGGGGAAAAATCATAAGTGACTTTAAACATATTATTCCTCAAATGTTTTTATTTGTTTGTAACATTCCTATTAGATCTTTGGATTTGATGTATGGTTAGAATTAGCTCATTTATAAGGTTTTTCTTTTCTTGTCTACGTTTCTATTACATTTGAAATAATGGGTTCTTTTATGTGGATGGAATTCTTTAAATGTAATTGTGTTAATGTGAATGTGTTTCATGTCTGTTATAGGATAAAGCAAGGGGAAACAAGAATTTTTTTGATAATTTTTTTATATTGAATAAAAATTAAATTAAGAATTATAATAGTTATATTTAATGAGAGTTTTTTAAGGATCGTAAAATTTAAATGTTTATAAATTTTTATTTAATTTTGAATTTTATTTTTAAGAATATTTTTAATAAAATTTTATATTATAAGTGATACATTTTTGTGTTAAGTTTTTCTCTTTTTAAAAATATATTCATTTTTATTTATTTATATTTTTACACATTTTCATAGATTCAATCTTATTGTAAATCTATTTGCATCTATTTCCCGTATTCAATTGGGTTACGTCTTGAACTACTTGAGATTGAACTACTTGAGATTGACCACAAAATTAATTTTTAAAATTCAAAATTATTAATTCCTACTCCTTGTGACTAATCATGAGTTGACTTGATACTTGCTTATGTGATGATTTCTTTTCACATCTTAATATTTAAAGGCATTCAATGGAATGTTAATTTCAAAGGGAAAAATCATAAGTGACTAAAAAAGAAATTATTAGTATAGGAGCTTAAAATAAACCTATTTACATCAAAATTAGAATTTGCATATAAGCCACCCACATGTTAATTATTGTCTTCCAATCACTGACCAAGCCCATAAAGTTGGTTTGACAAGGAGGTGAACTAGGGAGAAAAATGGGTTATCATCTATTTTAATTAGTACCTAGGCCATAAAGAGAAATTAAAATGGTGGATCTAGCAAATTGTAGAATTCTAAAACTAGTTTTGCCTCAATATAATTGGTGGATGTTGAGACTTATGTGGTTTGGTCATCTTTTCTTAGTTGTCAATTTTGTATCTTATGGTTAATTAGCTCAATCAATTCTCTATTCAACTGTCATTGCAACATAGGTACACATTTTCAATACATGTGGCATCTAATGTTTACTTGTGGTTTGTAAGGCTAATGATTTTCCTCTTCCCATTTGAGTATCATGGTGATTATTTAGAAACATATAATTCAAGTGGCTAATAGAAGGAACATACGCAGAAATTTCAAATTGATTATGGGAAGCTATTAGCTTGTAGGAGGTTGAGTTATGGTGTTTTCTTTATGTTAGGTCATAGCCCATAATATTGATTGATTGACATCCAATATTGAATGATTGATTGAAATCCTAAGATAGTATGGAGATATGTATGCAAGATAAGATGGATTTCTCTTGTCATAGGTAGTGTAAGGGTGACTAATAAATATGCATGAAGGCATGATGGGGTAGCTTGTGTTAGCCAATTCGTGGTCAAAAGGTGGGGGTGAGTGGTGGAAATTTGGGAAAAGCTTTCTAGTAATGATATCATCGAGGGGGTCAATTTCATACTCATCTTGACCAACAAGACTATCATCATCATGTTAGTTTCAAATGGATTTTTGGAATGGTCGTCGTGAGGAGACTCATCAAAGCAAAGTGGATTTATGATACTGTTTGTTGAAATTATATAGAAATAAATGATTGAAAGAGAGATGGATTAGATTAGATGAAAGTGGAATAAAAGATCATAAGATTTATTTTGATATCAAAATATCTCAAGGTGAATTTACTAAATCTTAGGTTTGGATTTGGATTAAGCTCATATTAAGGATAAGATTGATTTTGAATAATCAGATGAAGTAATTATATAGAAAGATGTGGATAAACTAAAATAGGGTGTGAAACAACTAAGTCAAGGAGAAAATATATTGAAAGACCTAAAAAAATGGCTTAGAAGTAGATGCACTGAAGAAGGTAGTAGATGAACTAAATCCAGTGTACATGCACTAATTTATGAAATAGAGAGGAGATGGATAGATGCAAATACACTAAGGGATATTGTAGATATTCTTAACCTGGTAATTTAAATTTATTAAGGGGTGAAACAAATATGCCAAACTATGGAATTTGGTAGAGATTTGATGGCTTTGGGGGGGAGCGATTTGGCTTTTTAAGAGTTTTATTGATGGTGATTGAATAATAGGCGGAATGGGTCCATGCTTTATGGCCTAGGTCATAGAACACCACTCTTCTCTTATTATCATTCAAATATGCCCTACAATCCCAAATAGGATTTACTATCAACACAAAGGTGAGTCAATTCTCAACAAGGAAGACCTAGGAGGGGGTTCTTTAAGCTTTGAGGGGCTCACCACCAAGAAAAAGCTTGGAAAAGACAACTTAGCATTCAACTCACAAAACCTAGTAATGCAAGTCAAATAATGAGTGCAAATGATGAAATTTGTAAGATGGGAAAAACCAGGTTAGCAAAGACTAAGTGACAACCACAACACAAATCTAAGCTAAAACCCCAATCTAAAACAAGAGAATACAAACAAAAGAGGAATAATGAAAACATTCAAATGAAAGCACTCCCCATATTGCAGTTGAATCACTTCCCTTTTATCTCCTCAAGTTGCCTTTGCAAGTTTTCCCTTAGATTTGTAGTAGAATTTGTGCAAATACTTGCAAACAATATAGCATGAAAGTTGGAGATAATGGTTGTTAAGGAAAAAATGGGAGAGGAAGGTTGCTTATATAGATAACCATTTGAATGGATGGTCAAGATCAATCTTCTAGAAAGATGCCAAGATCAACGGTCAAGGATTGATGCACCAAGAATATGCTATTCATGGAAGGGTTATGACAGTTATGACATTGACGACTATGACACCTAGCGGCTATGAAATAAATAAAGACCATGACAGAGATCAATGAGTAAGGCATCTTTGACCAAAAGGGAGGCATAAATAATTTATTCGTAAAAAAAGGAAAATGGAGGAAATAGACAAGTGGGGGATAAATAATTCGTTTGAATTATTTATTTGAGGAAAATGAATGAGCATTTAATTAAATCAATTTACAAAAATCAATTTAATTAAATGGGAGAGGTGGAATTATGCACTAAATAATTAATTTGAATTAATTATTTAATGGGGAGGGAAATCTTGATGATTATTTAATTATAGAAGAATGAAAAGGTTTAAATCATAGACAAATAATAATAATTTTTATTATTTGACTATAGGCTTATCGATAAAGATAATTAAATAAATAATGATTTATTTAATTATTGAAGAAAGGAATGTTAATGCATAACGCATTAATTTATTTAATTGAATGAGATAGGATAAAGATTAGAAAGTGAATTAATTAAATAATTAAAAATTATTTAAATAATAGAGGAATGTGATCAAGGATAATCAAATAATTAAAATTATTGAATCATCAGAGGATGACGACCAAGAAAAATGGCACTCGCAGACTTAGGACATTTTTCAGTGCTGACATTTTTTCCCTCTTTGACATAATGTAGTTCATCGCGATTGTGTCAAATAAATCTTCAATCAAAAAAGATGCCCCAAAGGAAGTCAGGTATAGGTATATGCCCCTTGGGAAAAAATTTGACAAATTTTCAAAAAATTTCTAAAAGGGTACTGGCCATATGGTTTACAATTCCCCGAGGAATGAATTTTAGCCTAAATCACATATTTTTAGAAAATATAATGATTTAGCCCCTAAAAAGTTCCATTTTAACGATTCCATCTGAAGAGTGGTTTGATCAAATCACCTTTAGATCAAACCCCTGGATAGAACTCCTCAGTTTAAACCATACCTATAAATGTGTCTCCTTTACACCTATCAAAAATGGCCGATAAAAACACTTTGATTTAGATTTTGGGACGTTCTAAATCACATTTAAAATTTGCCTAAATGATTATGGTATTCCTCAAAACAAGCTAATCCAATGAATATAATGTTAATATGTTTCGTTTTGTTATGTATTTGTTTTCAAGTTTTATTAAACATAGGTTTTTCATTGAAAAATGCAATTTTGTTCTTCACATGTGGAAAAATAGAAGACATCAAAAAAAAAAAATTGAAAAATATGAGTGCACTAGATATTGAAGTCCTTTGATCCAACAAAAGAAATTAAATCTAAATTTTGACATATACAAAAAATTTACGCTAAGCATGCACAAATACAATGTAATTTGAAATTGTAATTGGTTTGACTTCGAAACTTGATTGAAAAAAAAATATTTAATAAAAAACTATCTAACCAAGTGGAAGCACTAGATATCAGAGTCACAAATCTAAATTTGAAAGAATTAGAATTTTATCCTTCATGGAAAAAAATTTATACGTTATACGGTGTGCGTCACTTTTTAAAAATGTTGTTTTCTGAAAAAAAATCTATTTTCGTGGGATATGGAAAAAGAAGTGCAATTTGATTCCAAAAATTTTGAAAAATATTTTGTGAATCTGAACAAAATTTGATGAGACTTTAGTTTGCACCATCTTCAAATCTCAGTTTAGCTAAGCAGAAAGTCTGAACGTGAAGATTTTAGTTAAAAAATAATAATTTCAAGGTCCACTTTGGCCAAAATTGTGCAAAACCACTATTATGGATCACCTAAAAATTTGGAAAATTATCCCGATAAGACAAATTGATGGCCATAAGTCCAATGGTGAAGATGGATTTGAGTTTCAAGATCAATAAAGGGGTCAAATTTGAGGTCAAAGGCATCACAAGGTGTGCCCAATAGACAAGGTAGGTCAAAATCCCTAGTTTTGGACCTATAAATAGGACTTTTATTTGAAAAAGGGTCACTTTCACATTCCAAATTTAGAAATTGTGAGAGCTTAGAGTGAGTTAGCTACAAAGATGTCACCTATTCTAGAGGCCACCCATCGCACCTATCAGATCCAGAGGTACTATCATCCTGAGGGAGCGCCTACCCTGGTATGTACTAGCAACCCATCTCTTATTTTTTTAAAAAAAATTGTGCATTTAGGTTAGGAAATAATTTAGCAGGCAATTACATTGCAAGAATTACGACAAAATTGTGTGCACGTTAGCCGCATTCGATAAGCGGTTCATCGCAATCATCTTGGTATGACACAATTGTATTAGGGTTAGGGGACAAGCATTTGCGATGTGAGGCATAAATTTGTGTGATGCAAGTGCATTTTCGAGTTGCATGTGCGGCCGAGAATGACACAAATGACTAGCTTTGATGCATGTTTGGTACGAAATGACGCATGTGTTGGGTGAGCGATGCAATCACAGTTGCGAGCCGATGAATAATATGTGTGACACATTTGACAAAATTGTGATACAATTGCTTGGTTAAAAATTTGCCCCAGTTTAAGAAATTTTGACTGAGTCAACTTAGGTGCAATAGGTCAATTGAGGGTTGTGGACTGGCATAATAGGTTGTTTGATGATTTCAGGTGACTCTAGACCTCCTATCTATACACGAGAGTCAAGACCAGATGTGTTTCGACTATGAGACCAGTTGGGCGAGGAGAAGCAACAGGCACTGCTAGACTTAGGCTTGTTCTAGGTGACCTATATGCTCGTGATTAGGGAAAATAGGGGTATGTTGACAACACTAGCAAAGTGATGGCACTTTGAGATGAGCAGCTTCCATTTACCAACAGGGGAGGTGACGATCACCCTAGAGGACATATACAAGATATTACAGATACCCATTCATGGCGAGTGGGTACAATATGACCCCGCTCAAGGGCTACATGCATTGTATGAGTACTATGAGTGTGAGGATGATGTAGAGCTTGGGATCCAGGGTTATAAGATTCGATAGGAGACCTTGGTAGAGACATATGACAAATATGATTGTGTGCTTTGTGCGTTGATAGTAGGAGTGTTGATTCTTGACCAGAGGGGGCATGGTTTCTCAGTAGGCTAGGGGAGATGCTTGGATCGATGATTCGCTTTGGGACAGTATATGCTTGGGGGCCATGCTTTAATTTTAGTTGCATGATATTGCATAAAAGGAAGGACAGAGTTTGAGTTGCGGCACTGTGACCTTGTTGACAGTTTAGGCATGGGAGCACATAGCAATGTTTTGACCTTCAATGGTGTGACAGTTGGTGGGCAGCGTGCCATATTCTTATATGTATCAGGGAGCATTGACACAAACACATGTTGGAGATGTGGGGTATTGGAGGCATGGTTTGGATACTTTGGTCAACTTTATATTTGGAGGCCATATACAATGTTTTATTATGATTATCCTTGGTATCAATTACCTGAGAGAGAAGCAGCTTTCTCAGGGGTTAGCAATGCAGAAAACCCTCTGAAGCTCTTTGCATAATGATGAATTATACCTTCATTTACTCCGACTCTGTTGAAAGTCCTTTGACAATGAGGATTAAATTCATCAAAGTATAATTCATTCTATTATTTCTAATTCCGTCTGTTCTAGAATCTAGATATAAAACCACGAAGTTTATGCTGTAAAGGGAGTTTATCAAGTTAAAAAATTCCTTGAAAGCTAATTATCCGTGCAATTTAAACAGGGCATTCTAAACTTTGATTTGTATGGATGGTTCATCTGAATTCAAAATTTGTTTTTTTTTTTAATAAGAGATATTTATAAACAAATCAAGGATTAGAGTGTGCGGATTAAGTCGAAATGATAATTTTCAATGACAGGCAAGTTGCACATTCAACTGCTAAGAATAGTAAGAAATATTTCTAAGAATATTTCAAAACATTTGATTGGGGTTAAAAAATTCATCATTTTCAAAAGTCGAGAACTTGAATTATAAGCCCTTCTCAAGTAAGCAAACCAGTTAATGTTGAATGACAGACCTTGCAGTGGTCACTTTGGCATGAAGTTCTTGGTTGGACGATATTGTGGCTTCCTCAGTAGGATGGGCGACATCACCCATGTACACGATATAATTCTGTAACTGCAACGAATAGCTCTGAATATTTTGCAGTACTGTAAAATCCATAAATCTCCAATTGCAAGAATAATGAATTTTCTGGATAGTTTACTTACCTTGAGTGCATCACCTGTTCCCCCACAAATGATGAGTGAAGGGTAAAGAATTAAAATCAGCAGCTTCTGTAAAAGGAACATGTTGTTTTCGTGCTTTAACATATTGAGCACAAAGGGAAAACTTGATATTTTCTTATGATACTATGTTTGTGTACAGAAGATTTAAGGTTTTTTTTTTTTTTGGCTTATATGGAATATACATAAATAGTTATAACATCAAAATTATAATCAAATACAATTATATGTACAATATGAAATAAACACGTATTGATGTGAAAATTGATGATTTTAATCACACATTAAGGGGAAGGAACAAAAGTGGAAGATGTCATAATAATAATGAATAGAGAGTGCAAAGTACTTATTCTTTGATAATATTTAAGAGGCATTTTTTTCGAGATGCTTTGGGATGGATTTGGCAAGTGTTAGTTATTTGCATACATTGTGCAAAGGATCAAGTATCATGGCGTCTTCCAGTAGCTTGTGTTGTGAAGGTGGTACAATGAGGGGTAGTAAATGAAAAAGATGGTTGTAGAGGAAAAATATACCAAGAAATAGATGTATCAATTCTTTGGAAAAGAAATGTTGACCGATTTAATGAACTTTGTAAAGTATATTAAAGACCCTTTCCTTTAACTTTTGATGGTGAGGATATCGATTGGGGAAACGTATAGATGGGACCCCTAGTGTTTGTATCTAGTTAGCACTAGAAAAATTATTGTTGGATCTTGATTATATTTATGGTAGGTGGACTGTGTTCGATGTGGCCCAATCTCAATATCAATTAAAATATTTAATGATTTTATGTTCTCTATGGCTACTAGTTCCTTTATGTTAAATGCCAATATCAATGATGTGATGCATCAAGAGGAGGCTCATTTTGATTATTTATGGGGCATTTTCATACTATAAAATGCTACCTACTTTATATTTAATGTGATTTTGGAAGAAATTATAAATTATTTTAGGGCTTCTTTTGATTACTTAAGGCATATAGGAGGTGAAGGTTTCTAGTTTGGATATCCCATGTCAAAATCTAAGTGGTTGCATTCAAGTGGATGAGTCCTACATAAGTTTCCTCAATCCCCATCTTTTACAACTCTAGTTATATATTTTGTTGGGTTTTTGTTTTGTTTTGGGTAGATGTCCTATAGTGGGTATAAACACTAAAATCATTTTTCTAATCATTGATAATTAATTTATCATTCATATCATACATTTACCACATCATCATATTCATTATTAATCAATCATTGAATATAATTCATTAATGATTTATGATGTCATTATAACTATTTTCTATTATCCATTTATCCATTAGTTAAAAAAAATTATATTATTTAATTTATGGGAGCTAATTATCCATTTTTAATAAATAAATAAAATTTCCATTTTTTACCTCATCAATTAACTCCATCTTTGAATTAGAAACTTCCTCTCATTTATCCATTTAATAAATTAAATAATTTATTATTATCCTCTTAGTAGTTTTAAATGGAAAATTTCTATTATCAATTGAGTTGTCTTCTCATTTTCTCAAGTTGAATTCAATGTTAGTCTAGTAAACTCATGTATTTGGTTCAGTACTTATCCATCCATTTAATTTTTCTAAAAATTATAAATTGATTCCCCTCTCATCATTTCCAA
>VDFB02024622.1:0-51404 GCA_007258455.2 Sequoia sempervirens | reverse complement strand
CTGCAATTACCTTGTCAGGAACTCAAAAATAACTTGAAGTCATGGTCTATTATGAATATCAACTATCCTGCTTTGTGAAGCCTCCATATCACATATTTGAGGTAAAATGTTGTACTTCATTATCTGAAAACATGTATCATCATACCGGAATATTATAGGTTGAATGAAATTTTCCCTTGTACTAATCATTGATGTCCTCTTGAGAATGATGAAAAAGAGGAAAATGACCTCTTTTTGTTGCTTTCATAAAAGGTGAATACCTTTTGTTCTTGATGCTCACCTTGCATGTGATTGTCTTTTGATTCTATCACTGTTGTAATGTTCAACTGTAGTTTGATAGTGTGCACTTGTAGCTTCCATCATTCCTCATACTGGAATGCATTTGTCACTTAACTCATAAGCTGTTGTCACTTGATCCTTTAAAGCTCATCAGCTCTTGCATTTACTTTAGTAACTGTACCTCACAACTTTGATTGGATAATAGTCAATTGTTCACTTTGTCTTAATGTAGCTAACATTTCTTATGATAATGTTGTTGTCCCAAGGTATTTATTATTATAGACTGTCTTCTCATAATTTGGTGACCATTTGATATTCAAAGTTGTCCTTCAAAGTGACTTTGACTGTTGTCCTTGACTACCTTTCTGATGTTATCATCTGGTACTTGAAACAAATGTGCTTGTAGATACTTGTCTAAGCCATATTTTGCTGCTTTCTACTGAAAAAAAAGCTGGGTATCCCTTGGTTAGTAGCTATGAATGCAATTCCCTCAGTCGTGCATAAATGTTTAAAATTATCCACAAGGGTTCCATGCATGTAATTCATGACATCGATTATAAACCGTTGATTTCCCGTGATAGTTACTCCTTAAATTACTCTTCGCCTGCACTCGTTGGTCCTCTCCTACCTAGGAAGGACCTCTTGTACTGAATGTATCAAAATTATAAGAAAGGACGTTTAAGGCTGAAAGTGTGATACCCTCCATTTCCTTATGTTGTTCCACATAGGGCTTGCTTAAAAGCTGACAGTGATGCCGCCAAGGCACGTTGAAGAGAAGAAGACTAGCAGTCCTAAGATCCTCCTTCTTCCTCTTCCGTTGTTCAGCCTTACGCTTCCTCTTGCCCCACCATGGTGCCATCAGATTCCCCTCTGTATCTACGAGAGAATCCTATGGTGCCCGCTTGGTGAAACCCTAAGCATCTCGCATTTGAGCTTCTTGTCCTGCCCATGGAGCCTAGGCCCATTTGGTATAGTAGGAAGAAAACCCCCCATGGGGAATCTTCTATGTCTCTACCTTTGTGGCCTCCTACCACTTATTCTCCCAAAGTAGTAAATGGGAAGAGGCTCGCTATCAAGGAATTAGAGCCAACTCCCTCCACTACTTCTCAACCTGCTCCTCCTACTCCCATTCAAGAGCTTGTCCCTCTGCTTGACACAGTTGTGGAGGACACTCCCATGGTTGAGTAGGAGTCTTATGTTCCTTCACAACCTCCAGTCTCTAGCTCGAAGAGTCATAGAAACCACCTTGCGTGCAAGCACAAGCACGACGAAAGGCTCTTGTAGCTGAGTGGCCACCTTATAGAGGAAGGAAGAGGAGACAACCACCCCTATATCAGGGTCTCGTGTTGCGTCCTCCTCTCTCCTCTCCTCTACTTCCGTTCAATCTAGCTCCACATCCCTTCCAGCTTCCATTGTGATTACAAATGCGCCTGACCCTAAAAAGGTGCAGGTGTTCATCGCTCCTTCAGTGGAGTTGCCTTTGTTGATGTCCCTTCCAGATGTCCCGCCTTTCTCAAAACCCGTAGATATGTCAAACACTACGGTGGTATCTGCTACGATTTTCTCTTCCTCCTCTTCCTATGCACCTCTCTCCTCATCTATGGGGAGTTCACGTCTCCCGACGAAGAAGAAGGTGGAGAGTGGTCCTTCCAGCAATGGAGGATGTAAGAGGAGTCCACCTCCCTTGATAGGTGGTCCCGTACTGACTTGTTATGTCCTAGTGACGAAACCAATTCTGGCTTCCCCTGTGTTCTTCACCACCCCCGAATCACTCAGTGAGCCTAGCGGTGAATCTCAAGCACAACCTTCCCCATTCATTAAGGTATGACATGGCACTCCAACAAAGTGCATTTTTAAGTCTCTGGATGAAGTTTTGACCTTGTCAACGATCTTCACAAAATCGTTGACCATAGCTCCACAAGAGCCGAGTGAAGGAGACCTGGCGGGGTCTTCTTCCTTAGCCCTTACTATGGGAGGGTCGAATTCTCCTCCTATTAACATTCCACCACTACAAGCTCATCCTCCTTCCCCCTATGATGATCTATAGTGGGAAACAAATGGCCTCTTGGTAGATCATTGTTAGGGGGAGGCCCCTTCTTTATCTTTAGAATAGATGTGTGTGTGTGTGTGTTATGATGTGTTCCCTCGTGATCGTGCCTAGATGACCCTTGACACCCTTTTTGGTTCTTGGATATAGGTGTGGTTTTTGTGTCATAAACTTTCTTTTATGTGTATCATCATTCTTCCATGTTTGTGATTGACTTTCAGAAAAATTGGGGATGATGCAAAGTGTTGGGGGCATTTAGGCTTCCCTTCCATGTTGATCCAATTTTTTATTTTTACTTTGTCTTCTCATGTATTCTTCACATGGTCTGATCTAGTAGGGGGTTGATGATAGTTCATTTTATATAATATTATTATCCTTAAATATATTTATGAGAAATTCTGACCCTAAAATATCAAGCTACCCCTGTGCCTTGTGTTTATGTTCATTTCTCTTTCTCTCTTATTTTCTTGAGTTGTCCCTCTCATGTGTGAAACGCCATTTCTATGACACTTCAATTTTTAGAAAACACATTCTTTTCCAAATGAATCTTTTCTCAAAAATATTCATAAACTTTTTTCCAAAGAATTGCATTCTCAACTTGAAACCCTAATGGAACGTGTTTCCTTCATCACGGGTTTGTCAAGAAAGAACTTGAGAACCTTTCCTTTGAGGTAGGAGCAGCTTTGATCTTCCCCTCAAGGGGCATTTTCTTCCTTTCGAATCCTTGATGATGAATCAATTTGAGAAAGGAACACCTCTTCCGCACTTTCAAATAGCATGTCCCTTGAGTGGACCCCCCTTTTTTCACGTCGGGTTCCCAAGGGACCCCTTTGAAATATTTCCAATCTATCGACGGTCTATGTGACTGTCCACTTACTTTCCTGTGTGGTTTCTTTCAAACATGTTCTATGTGTGAGTAAACATGTCGCTTTGCAGGTGCGCCTATGAAGCCACTTTTTTACTCTGCGGAGTCCCCTTCCTTGGGTTTCCTTCATCTGAGAGATCTTGGGGGATACCTCCCTACAGGTCTGCAGGTCTGTGGGGAGCTTCTTCTAAACTTCCTCCATGCGAGAGATCTTGTGGGTCTCTCCCCTGTAGGTCTACAGGTCTATAGGGCACTTTCTTTTGCTTTCCTCCATGCGATAGATCTTGGAGGATACCTCCCTACAGGTCTGTGGGTCTATGGATCACTTCTTCTAGGCTTCCTCCATGTGAGAGATCTTAGGGGTCACTCCCCTATAGGTATGTGGGTCTGTAGGGTGATTTCTTTGGCTTTCCTTCATGTGAGAGATCTTGGATGCCTTCCCTACAAATTTGTGGTTTTGTAGGGAATTTTCTTAGGTTTCCTTCATGTGAGAGATCTTGGAGGACACCTTCCTTGTAGGTTTTCGGGTTTGTAAGGAAATTTTTGGGTATCCTTCATGTGAGAGATCTTGGAGGGCACCTTTCTTGCAGGTCTACAGGTCTGTAAGGTGCTTTCTTGGGGTTTCCTTCATGTGAGAGATCTTGGAGGACACCTTCCTTTCAGGTCTGTGGGCTTATGAGGTGCTTACTTCTTGGGGCTTCCTTCATGTGAGATATCTTGGGGGTTGCCTCCTTGCAGGTCCGCAGGCCTATAAGACACTTTCATTCTACAACTTCATAGTTCTATGGGGATATGAAGTCCTTTACTTGTCCTACACTCTCAAGTTCACCAGATCGCGGTTTGCTTCCTCAATAGTTTAGGTATACATTTCTAACCCTACTATCTCTTCAATCTACTTTACCGAAGCACTCATTAGTATTCATGCTCACTAAAGTGAGGGAAAAATGTATAGGCATGAATTTTCACCCATTATGCAAATTCCCCTTTTACACTTCCTCACCTTAGAAAACCAAATTTGAAGGAAAAATTCCACATCAGCAGGCTGCCTTCGTTCGACTTGGAATTTTTCTCTTGTGTCAGTAGAAGAATATTTGTTGGAGATGTGCACGTGGCGCGTAGATGTCTACGTGGCACGCTTACGTCCCTGACGGATTCCTATGTCTGAAGCTATCAGAGGCATTACGCTTCCTATTGGGATTGGTTTGTAACGTCCCTCTTTGACCAACTGACATCGAAAATGGTAGTTTTTCTCATCCCACCTTCAAAAACACTCTTCCTTCATTCATTTCATCTTCTACATGATCTTTTTTTGCATTCTTAAGCACTTTAACTTCATTCTCTTTGCATCCATCACTTCAAGCAACACTTTGGCACTTCATAGCAATAAAAAAAACACTCCATCAACTCCATAAAGCAAATGTGGAACAAGCCATTGTAGCAGGGGCTTGAGGTTTTGCAACACCTCCCTTCATCACAGTTGAGGTTGTGGAGATTGTTCAAGCTCTCTTTATCCATCATTGGCAAGTGAGCTCTTGGTGGAGGTGGTAACATTTTCACTCCTCTCCTTTACGATTTGGTTGAGTAGCTTAATAATGTTTTGTAGTGTTATTCGTGTACTTCCTTTCTTTAATTCTTTATCATACATTTCTCTATCAACACCAAAATAGGAGTCTGACTAAGGAAAACCCCTATATAGCCCCCAACAATTTTTCCTCTTTCTTGTGTGTAGGTGGACATGCATTTGGAGCTAGCTAGCAAACGAGAATCTTTGTGAGATTATCTTTGTCACCTTAGCCTTCATATATTTACTCTATCATATTTGTTTGTATCTTTCCTACTTCATAGTTATGTTTTTTTCCCTTAGAAGTGACTAGCTAGGTTGTCAGCTTGTTTTCTAGTGGTTTATGTTGTGTTTTTGGTCATCTAGTCGTACAAACACCAATGCACCTAAGAGATGCCAGTGCATCGCGCTGTCATCCTAGAACCGCACTTCTGTCCTCAGGTAGAGAGCTACCTGAGTTACATTGTTGAACCCAAAAATTGGCTCACTTAGCCCCAATTTAGATTTCAAGTCTAAAGAGTGGTTGTAGGGCCTTATATTCCTTATCATTCTCATCCCTCATTCGAAACATCCCTTTAGAGTGAGGTATGTTAGGGAAACCTTCCACTCTTGACTCTCCATGACCTGGGGCCTTGACATGGTCAATCCCCCTCTCTTACAGTCCTGAACAGTGAGAGTTGAAATCGTGAAGATGCAGAACATGAGATGTGAGATGGGGACAAGTGAGTCTCTAATATAATTGAAAAAGAGGAAGAAGATGAATTCAAAAGAGAGGATGAGATGGGTCATGAGGATACCCTTGATTATTCCATTTTTCAAAAAATATTGGGAAGAAGTGGAAAATAAGAAGCTCTATGAAGAATTGGGAAAGATCCAAGCTAGGTTAGATGTATTAGAAAAGAATATTGAAGAAGATGAGAGAAGATTGAAAGAGAGAATTGAGAAGAATAATGTTCTTTTGAAATAAGACAACAAAAAGAGTAGTAAAGGAAAAGAGTTTTGTAGCCCTTTGGTAGGGTTTGAATGTAAAGAACATGTGGGGGCAGCCCACACAAAGGGAGGAGATAATAAGGCACAAGTTTGAATGATAGTGTGTGAATGGAGTGAGTTATGTGAAGCGAATGAAAAAAGTTTACAATTTGAAATGTGAACATGAATGGCCCCAAATTTAATGAGGAGGTTGAAGAGGATAAGGAAAAAACCTTGTTGAGAGGAGAGATGAGGAGAATCCAAAATTTGTTGGTTGAAGCTAAAAAGTTGATGGAGAAACAACAATTCATTGCACAAAGAGACGATGATGAAGGAGAAGAGTCTTTGGAGGCTCATAATATTTATAACCCTTTTTGTAAGATTTGATTTGCAAGTAAAAGAGAAGTTTCAGCGGAATGTCAAGCATATGACATTGAAGGAGAGATCCTCATGGAAGAGGATAAGAAGAAAGAATAAAAGATGATAGAGTTTGTAGTTGAGACATGTTTTTTAGAGGCATGATGGAAGTGAAGTTAAAAGTTGCAACTGTGGAATAAGAAGCAAGGAGTGTAGAAATAAATTATCCATTGGAGGACATGAATATATGGGAGAAATTCGAGCAGCCTTGTGAAGATGCATACATGGAGGGTTTTGAGAATAAAAAGATAAATATTGCAATGAAAGATGAAGAACAAGATGTTGAGATAGTGAAAGAGAAAGAGGTAAATATAGGGTTTAATTTGTTTGCAAAGATGAGAGTAAAGGATGTAGTTATAGATTGGTATGGATAGTACATATTTACATATAGAAGTTGTAGAGGAAGTTGTAGGTGAAACTTGGTGGAGGTGGTCGGTTTGTGGATCAAAACCCATGAAAGAGGAGAAGAGGAGATGGATTGTTCGGTGGAGGAGGCCGGATAATGGTGGGTTGGATCCTACAAAGGAGGAGATGATGAGAAGAGGAAGTCTTTGGAGGAGGAGGACGATTTATGGTGGACATGATTCCATGAGAGGAAGAAGAAAGAGAGTGTGGGTTTGTTGGAGGAAGATGGTGAATGTTCCAACAAGATGCTAGAAAAGGAGAAAATAGAAATAAATTTGTGTGCACTTGTCACAACGATGGAGTTCTCTGTAGATTGCTTGCAAACTAAAAGAATGGTTCTACCATTCAACTCCATTTTTATGAGCCTATGCTCACAAAATTTCTACCAGGTGTGTTTGATGCAAGAGCATTCGAGTCTATAGGCGATCTTGCATCACCCAAAAATAATTTGAATTTAATTTGAACAATTTGGTGTGTATTTTAGTTTTTTTGGTAGTTTTAGGCATCTCTCAGCATCAAGAAACCATTGGTATGATCAAAATTGTAAAAAATTGAAATTTCACTAGTTCATCACTTTGAAGGCCTTACAGGTAGTTTTATGGAAATAATTTTTTCCAAATATTTGTAATAGTTGGGGAAAATTATTTTTCAGTGAAAGGTTCTTGACTTCATTCTTCTAAATGTGCAAAAAATTTCATGGTCAATACTTTCACCATTTGGGATATTTGAATGTTAGAAGTTTGTGTTAGTGATTTTACAAGAAATTTAAAATTAGTTTTATGAAGGTTGGAACAAAATGGATTGATGGGGGAGCTTTGTAGAA
The DNA here is from genome assembly GCA_007258455.2 of Sequoia sempervirens. Classification (NCBI taxonomy): domain Eukaryota; kingdom Viridiplantae; phylum Streptophyta; class Pinopsida; order Cupressales; family Cupressaceae; genus Sequoia; species Sequoia sempervirens. The sequence goes on along the minus strand of VDFB02024622.1, from coordinate 44,038 downwards.
TCATGAAATGCATCTTGGAAAGTTTTCATGTAAAAAGGAGAATTTGATAAAAAATTATTTAAAAATTCATCTTTTTGGTAATTTGGTGATTACAAAGACAATCGTATGAGTGAGAGAGAAAGAGGAAAACAGGGTTGCAAGATAAGGTGGGCTTAACCTTGGGGGAAACTCTATGGTTAAGTGTGCTTGAGTTGGAGTAGTACTAGGATGGAAGACCTCCCGGGAAGGCCCAGTGCTTCACCTCTGTGAGCATCACCTAGATGCAATGAGTGCTAAGTGGACCATTCATTATCATGAAAGATGGGTTCTTGTGAACCACTACTCATGAAACATAGGTCAATGAATTTGAATCATAAAACTACATGATTGAATCCCGATAGCAATATCACAACAAAATGAATGTTTTATTTTTACCCACATGACCTAAATATTATCAAAATGTGTAGAATAATAAATTCAATGCAAAATGAAAATAGTAAAGGTCACTTGGTTTGTAGCTAGTTTTAAAAAATAATGTTCAGTGCAAAAAGTGGAGAAGAGGGCGATTCGGCTAGTTGGGGAGGAAATGAAGTTTTGTAGCAAAGAGAAATAAGGCACCACTAAGTGGAGAAGAAAAAATATATGACATGAGGATATTACAGAGGGGCATGGATGGAATATGAATATAGCCATGGTAATTGGAAATTAATCCAAGTGGAAGATCCCATTTATGTTTCATAAAAACTTACAGATAGAAGAGAATGAATAGGCTGAAATAGACAAAGAAGAAGCATTGAGTGCATGATAAAAGGGGAGTATGGTGAAGAGGTTTGTGTGGGTTGTTAAGGTAACATAAATCTGTAGGAAATAAACATATACAGAGGTTCCACACAAAGAAATAGGTCTGTAAATATAGAAAAGGAAAAAGAGGCGCATAAGAATGCAAGACAACTGCAAATTTTTAAAAATACATTAACCAAAATCAAATTCATCATCTGTGAAGAGAGGAGGGTAGTGAATATAATTTAAAAATATGGAATAAACAAAGAGTAGCTACATATGTTATTTAAAAATGAACATTGTAGGTGAATTTTAATTAAAGACTAGATCATACCATATTTGAAGGAGATAAAAAATGAGGTAGGTTGTGGCTGGGAAAGAGGAAGACAAAAGTCAAACTTGAAACTAAAGGGAAAAGTGGTAGAGTGTGGTGTGAGAATGAGAGGTCAAGAAATTAAAAAAAAGACAACATGAAGAGGCAGCCAGACGTAGCATACAGGAAGGAAGAAATTCAAATTAAATAGGTGAATGTGTGTATCAAAGAAGAGTAATTAAATTCCTGTAATTTATATTTTGATTACAACCAGTGAATTCGAATAAAATTGGAGAATCATCAATTGAATTAAGTTTGTTGTGTATTTCATTGTTGTGTCAAGCAAGTTTTTCCCTATTCATAATTGTGAATTGTGGAAAAAAATTTGTTAACAGTGAGAGGGAGTTCGTCTTCATTACCTTCCATATCATGTAATGTAACATGTTTGTAATGTAATAATAGTAATATTGTAGAGACAAACTCTCAATAGCTATAATAGTATTCATTATTAATAGAAATGCAATAAAACTCATGGTCATGTTTTGAAGCCCAATTGAGATGTCCATGATTATCTTTGTCCAAAATAGAATCATAGTTTTCCAAACTTATTATATATTTTTCCACATCTTATTGTTTTTTGGAATCTCTCTTTAAGTCTTTCAAGAATAAAACATTTCAAACCATCTCTAAAAATCTCTATGTCAATGTACCAATATGTAACAAAGAATGTGAAGTGAAGAAATTTTGTGAGGTTCCTAGATGGAGTGTGTAATCCTATGCTGTTTCTCGATTACACAGGTGTGTGATTCATTTATAAATACCTTCTTTGGTAAATCAAATTTATTTCATGTTAGTTTTGCAACCTTTTTTCTTATAAACATTACTAACTCAAGTATTATAAGATTCGATACTTTAAAAAAAATGTATTGAAAGGCTAAATGGATTTACTATTAGAGATGGCTATGGAAATAGCTACCCAAGATCTCCTATGAAATGAGACAAGTAACTTGATATAAAAGTCAAAAATATAAGATCTAGTCATGACAACTAAGTCTTCTAGAAAGAATCTTAGGGACTAAGTAAACTTAACATGTGAATTTGTCCCCTAAGTCCCTAGTAAGTGAATTAACTAGGTGCAAGACATTTATTTAGACCAACACCCCCTCTTAAGTGCAACTTAGGGAGAAGATCATTATGTAAAGATGTAAGGATGGGTCCCATCTACTAGGCCATGTTAGGTGCCCATGTACATATGAAAATACAGTCTCTCACAAACAGAGAAAAGGAGAAACCCTAGTGGGACAAAACTCCTCCCCAAAAGATGAAAATAAAATACCCTCAATGATGCATGAAAAGGAAAAAACCCCATATGAGGAAAACCCCCCCATAAGAGAGAAGAAGAGAGACCACGAAGCCCCCCTAAATGGTGAGTCTTCTACACTGGTAGAATCTCAACATTGAATGTTGAAGATGATCCAATCATTTAGAGCAATGTTCCTCCCCTTAGGAAGAAAAAAAACCAAGAATGTATGAAGTATTTATTCCCATTCCTAAAAGGAATATGTGGGAAGAAGAATGATATGTGATGTCTTTGAACTATGTTCAAGTTTCTCCATGTCAATGCCAAAAACTGACACACTCCAAACAAGTGTTCTAGGCCACAAAAGTTGAAGATTTCAAACCAAAATCTAGTAGAGACAAATGCAGAACACAATCCAAAGACAAAGATATATCCTCTTAAGACAAAGAAGCCTCCTCCAAATGTTATCCAAAATTATCCACACTCACGTCAAACTATGAAGAATGACCATGTAGAGAATGAACAAGAGGCTTAGAGTAATCCTGCACAACAATTGAAGAAAAATCATCTTCATCAAAGAGAAGAGGTATGCAATCAAAGGTGTCTCCCAAATCTGAAATGTGGGACTCAACAAACAACCCACCAATGTCTGTCAAGTATGCATTTGAAGTATATGTAGCTGGAAGATGATGTAGATCCTGGTACACTGAATCGCAAGAGGCCAACACAGTAGCAACACAAGCATCATCAAATGCAATAGTAGAAGGAGGAGATTAAATCCAAGGCTCAAGAACAGGATCTGATGTAAGAACACCCAAGTTCAAGTAGCGAAAAGTCTCCTCAAAATCATGGTTCACACTAGAAGAGTTATCAATAGTTAAAGGAATGTAATGTCATCATTAGAAGAAAAAGTTGCAAAGGTGTAAAATCAAGGTGAATGATCAACCATCCTAATAGCCATAATCTCTCTCCTCTCCAAGTCTCTAATGATAATTGAATCAGGAGTGAATTCCATAGTCTTCCCATCTCCACCATGTGTAATTTGATAGATGGAAAGAATATTGTTTGACAAATGAGGTACACACAAAACATCATTGAAAGTTCCCTCCCCAATATCAATAGATCCCTTCCCAATTACACTCATGTATGTATTGTTTCTCATCAAAATATGAGACATAGCACAAGACTCAAAAGAAGATAATACAAAATGTGAAGATTCCATATGATGAGATGATCCTAAATCTAGAATTCATCTCCTTGGTTCAAGACTTGTAGAAGCACAAAGAGATTTCCATTTATTTCTTGATGTAGAAGTCGTTTACATGACCCTTTCCCTTATTAGATTGTTTAGAAGAAGAAGTTGACTTGGACATTCTAGAAAGTAGATCAATATGATTCTTCTTAAGAAGATTGTTATGGAACAAATATTGCAGGTTGTTTCAGGATCAGAAAGGTTTTCATTGTTGGATGGGTATTCGGGTTACAATCAAATCTTGGTGAAGGAAGAGGATCAATATAAGACAACTTTTACCACCAAGTGGGGTACGATGGCTTACAGAAAGATGCCGTTTGGACTGTCAAACGCCGGAGCCACCTTTCAGAGAGCAATGGATATGGCTCTCCAAGGTTTGATAAACAAATTTGTTCTTGTTTACCTCGATGATGTTACTGTTTTTTCACGTAATGCTGATGATCATTTCAATCATCTTAGACAGATTTTTGAGAGGTGCAGAGAATATGGAATCTCCTTGAATCCAAAGAAAAGTATTTTTGTTGTACACGAAGGTAAGCTTCTGGGTTATATTGTTTCAAAAGATGGCATTTCTATTGACCCAGAACGCATTGCAGCCATACTGGCCTTACCGCTGCCCGCTCACAAAAAGGGTTTGCAGAGCTTCCTGGGCAGAATTAACTTTGTAAGGAGGTTTATTCCAAATGTTGCAGCGTTGTTACAGCTATTGACTGCCATGCTGAAGAAAGCAAAATAATGAAGGTATGGAACAACCCATAGCTTTTTTCAGTCAAGTCTTGCATGACTATGAAACAAGATATTCATTCGTTGAGAGGCATGTACTTGCTATAGTAAGAAGTCTGAAGAAATTCAGACATATGCTGTCTAATAATAAGATAAATCTGTTGGTAGCTCACCCAACAGTCAAGGAGTTTCTACTGAATAAAGATATAAATGACAAGCGAGCAGGCTGGATAACCAAAGTCATGGAGTATGACATCAGCATAAAAGTTACCAAGCTTGTTCGAGGTAAAGGACTATGCGAACAGCTTGCAGAAAATGAGGAAAATAGCAGTAAAGAAGTTGTTGCAGTTCTGAAAAATGAAGATGAACCTGTTGTTTCAGCTGTTTCAGCTAATTGGATTCATCAAATGGTCCATTATTTGTATACTAGAGATTGCCCAGAAGGTATGGATAAATCTAAACGAAGGTATTATAGATTGCAGGCAATTCCTTATGCAGTAATAAATGATGTTTTGTATAAAAAGGACTTCAATGGAGTATTCCTCATATGTATTTACCCAGATCAGATTGAAAGAATTCTAGAAGAATTCCATGATGGACTTGTTGGAGGCCACTTTGCACCTCGTACTATAGCTTTGAAGATTATGAGGGTAGGCTATTATTGGCCAGATCTTTTCAAAGATGCACATATTTATGTCAGAAAATGTGCTAAATGTTCACTTTTTGCAGGAAAACAGAAGTTAGCAGCCCTGCCCCTGAATCCAATTCAGGTTGAGCAGCCATTCGGGAAGTGGGGACTTGACTTTATCGGTCCTATTAACCCACCGTCAAGTGTAGGTCACAAGTGGATCTTGACAGCAACAGATTACTTCACAAAATGGACGGAAGCAGTCGCTCTAAAAGATTCAAATGAAACTTCAGTCCTAAATTTTTATCAAGACATTGTTTCCAGGTTTGGTACTCCCGAGTCCATTATTTCAGATAATGCTTTAGCTTTTGTTGGCTTAAGAGTTTCAGATTGGTCAATAAAGAATAATTTTTATCTAAATACTTCATCCAATTATTACCCTCAAGGTAATGGACAAGCTGAATCAACAAATAAGAATCTGATAAAGATCCTTAAGAAGACAATTGAAGATAATCAGAGGTCATGGCATGACAAGCTTAAATTAGCCCTTTGGGTTGATAGAATTACACCAAAACGGTCAACAAGTTTTTCACCGTATGTTTTGGTTTATGGTAAGGAGGCCAAGCTGCCTATATCAATAGAATTCCCAACTCTGAGTTACATAAAGGAACTAGAGTTGCTTGAAGAGGAGCCAATGCAAGTTAGGCTTGCTGAGTTAACAGAGTTGGACGAGACCAGGAAAGAAGCTTTCAGAAGGCTTCAGATTCATCACTCTCAGATGAAAAAGACATTCGACAGGAAAGCAATTGCATGAATCTTCAATGAAGGTGACTTAGTTTTCAAATGGGATGAGTTGAAGAGCAGGCCGGGCAAACATTCTAAGTTTGACGCCATGTGGGATGGCCTTTACATTATAACAACAAAGAAGGAACACAATGCTTTCCAACTCTCAAAGCTGGATGGTGAGTTATTACCAATCCCTGTTAACGGGATTCATTTGAAGCAGTGTTATTAAGCTTCAAGCTTTCAGCTGTACATAGTAGAATTGATTTCAAGTTTTAGTATGCTTTCAATAAGTGCCTGCTGGCACATTTCATTTCAGCTTTGTCTGGTTTTCAATAAGTGCAGTTGCTGCACCTGTTTTTCAAATTCTGTCATAAACAGAATTTCAGTAGTTTCTTTCAGTTTTTTGTTTGTGCTGAGTTACAATTTTCAAAAATTCAAAGAACACAGAAGGACTCCATGCCCAATGAATATGCTAGGCAACTAGTCTATTGTGTTTAGCAGGCAAACACTCCGCAGAGGTCGCCAATTTGTTACCTATTTTTCACTCTACGCTCAATAGGTAGAGCTGAATGAAGTTCAGCTGTTATAGGTATAGGAAATTTTCAAATTTTGCTGATAAAGTGTTTGTTGATCATCATTGAGATCATCTTATACATGTGTCATAAGTTTGTTGTGCAAATGTTTAAAACAGAAAATTAAGAAAATTTGCATAATGATACTTTTATTCATTTTGTGAAATGTTGAATCTCGCACAAGCCACGAGAGTAACTGAGTTTGTTTCTGACAATCAAGAGATGAATACAAAATTTAAATGAACAGACTACACTGCTGAAAATAGCATAAGCATAAAAAAGAGAAGCAATTCATCATTTCCTGTAATGATGAATCACTTCGTTGGTGCTTCTAGCCGTCGTGCCTCCAAGCAGTTGCAGCCCCGCTTCATCGCTCCGTGTACCTGCAAAATCGTTAAGGAAATGGTATTAGAGTTATACTCTAAGCAATGGTGAATTACTTTCTGCCTTACGCCTATGCTACTGACATAAATGTAATTTGCGTTAAACCGAGCATTCATCAGATAATTGAAAAAAAATCAAGCGGAAAGATATAATTCAATGGAAGCTTTCAGCTTCTTTTATTTTGCTAACATGTTTGTTTCAGTGTGCAGGAACAGGTTTATCATGTTCGAGTTCATTTCATCAGATATGTGGAGTAAAATGGGCTCCCACAAGGGTTGAGCCCGGCATATCAAAAGGATACACTCTCAAGTTACATATGAGATTTCGTTAACATTGTTAAAACAGTCATTAAGAGAGTTGCTAAAATTAAAGGATAATCATATAAGCAGCCTTATTTCAAAGAAGTTCAAAAGAATAGTGTGAAGAACTCATGAATTTTGATAATAATTTGTTCATCTCTGCTTCATATTCGAGTGTTGGAATGCTTTCATAAATCATATCACCATACAGAACAGATTTGCAATAGTCCAAGTTTTTACAAGTTCTTCAACAGAAAGCAGCAAATTCTATTTTGAATCAGCATTTAATAATAATAGAAGATACAGATATGCATTATCTTTTACCAAACAGAACAATCTGATGTTTCAAGCTAATGTTATACTCTGGCACATATTGCTGAGTGTGTTTCCATCATAAGATACAGCCATGATTTGGGGAACAAAGGAGGTTCATTATCTTGCTCCAAGTGAGCTTGAGAGATAGCACGGTGACAAGCATAAGGGCATAAATACAACAGTGAACAAGGTGTACATTGACAACAGCAGTGAAGTATTGATGATATGATTGGAGGAGAAAAGAAATCTTTTGAGTTCTTGAAAAATAGGAATCTTGAATCATAAGACAGTATTTGGATGTCTCAGAACAGTAATTCTGCCCATCAAGAATATAATTCACAGACAAGTCATATAAAATATGTGTGCAACAGTTTGAGGAAAAGTATGTTTACTACAGTGGAGCGTCATGAGTGCATACCATTTTCCAGTGTTCATTATGCAAGCACATACTGTCAGGAGTATAAAGATATACAATGTTACAAGTTTTACTGAGACAACAATGCAATGTGGGTTATTCAGCATTAATATTAAATGGAACATATGTCTTTCATTGGCAGTTCTTATTTACAAAGATACAGAAAAATAGATTTTGCATAGATATAAAACCAAAGTCAATCAAGGAATAAGTGCTACTAAGACTGCATTAAATATCAAAACTTAGTTTTTCCTTAAAAGACATTATGAGTTACTTTGAAATGAAGGTATGTAAAAGACAGTGGGCTGCGAGCTGTGACGATTTTGTGAAAAATAAAAACAGTTGTAGATGCTCAAGGAAACAGATTTTGAGTAAAATTCAATCACAAAAGACGAAAGGGCATTTACCATAGCAGCTTCAATGACAGAAATGGAAGGTAAATGTACAAAATTGTAAGTGTTCTTTAATAATTAAAGGACAGTGCAATCAGAAGTATATGGTATGTAAAATAGAACATTTACGCTTCAAATTTTTCGGCCTATAAGCATGACTAAAGCCATATATCAAAAGTTGAGCCAACACAGAAATGCCTCAAGTCGTGAACAGTAGTAAGTTGAGTAACATACAGAAATTTCTGGGTACAGATAAGAATAATGATGGTTGGGGCTTGTGTAAATATCAAGTATGTCAAAATACAAAGGAAATTAAGTATGTAAGCATATGCCAAGGATTTTAAAGATTTTACTAATCATGGCGGTTGTTTCAAACATTCATTTAATGGTCCCTGTTTTTAGAAAATTCACATGTTGAGATATATGTCACAATAAGGAATTTTTAGAGAGATATTAATGTTCTCTCAAAAAGAAGACAAGGTGTTCATACCCAGATGAAAAGATTAAATGCCCAGGTTCAGAATATGCGGCCATGAATAATAGAAAAGGCAACTGTAAAAAGTGTGATATACAAAGGGGCCACATTATACTTGTTAAAATTTCAACAAGAGCAGCTCAAAGTGACAGAGGATACGAATTTAAAGTCACCCTTGTGAGAATTTTGACATGGCATCTAAGGAACAGTTAAAGCACAGATACAGATCACAACACGTGAGCCACAGCCAGATTTGTAAGTGTTTATCATCTCAGGTAAAGCTTCAAATAAGCTTTTATTTTAAGAAAGGAAACAAAGAGACAAATAAAGCTTACCATTTACGCCTTTAGATAACTAGATTGGCCACGGCTGAGTTGAGTTCGAGCATTTGTTTTACATATGAATCCAGCTTAAATGGCGGCCAGAACAAGCAAGACACAAGTATATCAGGAAACAACAAAGCATGATGAATTTCGCCCAACAGCAAAAGCTTCAAAAAACCCTACTCAAGACGGCCGACTTCCTCCAGAAGTTTCCAAGTTGAATGCAAAGAGTGATAATGTTCTTTTAGGGTTCGATGGTGTTTTTGTCATTAATACCAAATATACCGAGCCAAATTTTTTTGTTTTTCAATGATTCAGATTACAAATTACAAACATGCACCCGTTAAGGTTAGATAGATAAACCGAAACGTGCAAGAAAGCAACCCTAACCAGAATGGCACCGCTGAGGGTGAGCATTGGTCAGAGGGTCTTCTAATCTATTTGCAGAAAGGAACTCAACGTCAAGTATGTGCTACCCAATCCGATGCGGAGTGAGGGGCGACCATATGACGGAGTAAATACAGAACTACTGCTTGAAAGAAAATGCTGAAAGCTAAAGACTCTCAACACCCAGGATGTGCTTTCTAACCCAGAATGGGATAGTAGCGACCATAGGGCGGAGATGGATTACATTCAATTATCAAAATGCTGAAAGAGAGAACATTACAATCTGACTGAGCAAGAATCTATGATCGACAGTACTACTGCCAATATACAATTTGAAAGAGGGTAACTTGCTATCACTACAATTCAATATATAATGAGTGTTTTGCAACAATAGTAAAGAATCCTTTTGCTGATAAAAGAAACTCAAATGAAGAGGTTGTAAAACAGATCCAACCTCGTTCCTAGCTTGGCCAATGTTCAAGGAATTCTCCACCACGCGATTGTAGAGTTCTCTTCACTGTGCAATGTAGACTTGGCTGCTTTCTTCAAACTGTGTAATCAGATCCTGCACTTTTCATTGAATAACCAGCAACATAGATATATCTCGAAATGCTCAAAACTCTTTCCAAACACACTCAATTAACCTCACACTAAATGCAAAACCCAAGAATGAAGGTGGCGATCAAACTAAACATGCAAAACCAGATCAAAATGCAGACTTTATTTAATTGCACGATTCCCAAGACAGCTGAGATGGTACGGCTTTGCTGAGAGAGGCGACTTTCTCTTAAAAATCAGAATCTGCACTATAAATCCTGAAAATTGGCAAACATTGGCGCCTATCTAATGTGGAGGGAAAGAGACAATACCCATAACCAGATTTTTAGTCTTTTTGGAATTACAATTGAAAAGGTTGATCTGCTGTGCAAAACTACAATCTTGAATATGGCTTAAAATGCAGAAAACAGAAACTAAAGTCTTAACTTGCAACTACAATGCACTAATTCCAATAACACGATACTAGACTAATAATCATCACTAGTCGTTGTCTTACAAACGAGAAGAGATGCCCATACTAGGAGGTCTTCATCCCTCGAAGCAATCCAGAATCAATCCGGCAGCATAACAGTGTATTTTCCAAGATGATCCAAACTGATGCACAAGCCCTCTTTTTATAAGTTTCGTTTCACTTCACGAAACCCTAAAATCATCTTTTAGGTCAAATTCTCTGATCCCCTCAAGAAGGCGTACTTTCTCCTTCAAAGATTAATAAATGATATTTTAATTAAAAGTCCATCTTGAAAAGTGCGCCCCACATCATCTTGCTTGACTTAGGCAATAATTAAAATAAACATTTAATGAGGGCGCCACCCTCAATGGCCCCTTTTTAAAACATCTTTAAGTCATTACTTCTAAGCCCAAGGTCAACATTAAAATATAATATTTAAATGTGCCTTTAATGAAATAACTTAACTTATCCCTCCGGAGGTGCACTGAAGCCAAAACTGATCCAAACATCTGACCATTGAAACAGGAAGTCAACCGAGCTGAACATCATCTGCCAAACTGCCAAAAATAGAATTTACTAAAGTAAATTAAAAGAATGCTTGCGAAGCCCTATCGCCATTAAAGCCGACATCTCCGAACAATGACCTCCTCAAAATTGGAAACCTAATTTTAACTTCGACAACCTAGGGTTTCCAAGGAAAGGCTAGGTCTGGAGGCTTGAAAGGGGACATTAAGCCCTAATTATTCTTTGTGCATTTTTGTAATGATTTTGAATAAATCATTTTGTTTTTAATTGTCTCCATGGTCAAATTTTTGAAATCAATAAGTCAAGGAATGGTCGGCCTTATCAAATGGTGATGAAGATTGATGCTAGGGTGTTATGGCAGGACCTTTTTGATAAATTTCTGCCAGGTATTGTCAATAATGAAAAGTGCGAAATACATTATTGAGTTTAAAGATCATGATGTGAAATGAAATAAATTAGCTTTATTCTTATTTTCATAAATAATGTAAATAAATTAATTGAACGATGAAATAAATCATTTAATTAATTTATCATCTAAATGCAAATAAGATCATTATGTAAAGCTAAAACATATATTACTCCAGTTCTACATCAGTTTTAACTGAAGACTTAATGAGAAGGATGTGCATGGGCGGATTGATACAAACGAGGTGATTTTCACATGCTTTAAGCCACTTTTTCAGGGATTTTCAGTCCAGTTCGAGTTGTAGATCAGTTACACGCTTTATGGTCGCCAGTTTGAGTTGGTGTTCACTCATTTTTGCATGAGTTTGAGCCACCTTTTCAGGGATTTTCACTTGTGCTCGGATTTCACATTGTAATTGTCATCTTTTCACTTTCTGATGACTTTCAGTTATTATTCATGCACTTTGGAGTGCCTTTCATATTGTATATATTGGAAAAGTTTATCTTTTTCAATCTAGTTCTTGTTTTCTACCTTTGCCTTCAGCAAAGAAGATCATCTTGTAACTCAGCTTTCAGATTAATACAGCAGTGTTTATTACAGGTTTAAAGTGTGTAATTGCAGAAGATTCCTTTGAGTTCAGTACTTTAGAGTTTTCCTTCTAGATTTCGAGCATCGTTTTGTGAGGAATTTGATCAAAGAATTACTGTGTTTCAGTTCTGAAACCTCAAATTTTTTCTGTCTTCTTCACATATCTGTATGCAATTTAGTTTAAAATCACTGGTTATGCACTATTCTTATTAATAAGTTAATACATTTTGTCGTGAAAACCTCGTTTTCCCTCAATATTGCATTAGATCAAAGCCTCTGTTTAAATCATTCAAGTGATTAAACTATTGAATCTGGTTGTGTAGATTTGAGTTTTAAGAAGTTTATTGTGAGTCATAATTGCAAGTCATTATCATTTAGGTGCAATCACCTCTCGTAGCTTTAGAATTTCAGTTCAAGCAAGCTTTCTTTCTCTTTCCCAGCCAAGTCAGTTAGTTTTAGGAGGTTTTTTCATCAGGGAACCAGCCCTCTCTGGAGATTGATTCTCAAAATTAGGCAACCCACAGGCCTGAGAATCATTCCATGTTTCAACAGATTGCTGGGTTATGGTGGGGAGCCGAGCGGCGGTTAGTTAAGTCTGGCAATGCTGATGGCTATGGAATGGGGCACGTGATTGCTATTTAAATCTCGAAGAGCCAGTTCCGACTCTAAGAACTAGCGACTGCGGAAAGAAAACTTTGCTTGAACTGAAAATTCTAAAACTACGGTGACACACCCTAAATGATGACTTGCAGTATGACTTTCTGTAAACTTTCTTACTCAAATCTACAACCATTCAATAGTTTGTCACTTGAACTAATTTAAATGAAAACTTTGATCTAATAAGTGAGGAAAGCGAGTTTTCATATTTAAAATAATATTAACTTGTTAATAAGCGCGATGCATAATAAATGATTTTAAGGCCAGAACCGCTCTGACTATTGAGAAACGAAAAATGCGGGGTTTCGGCGAAGCTGCAACAATGCCGGTAATTCCTCTGGCTAATGCTTTCGAAATCTGAAGGCGAAATACAAAAGTGCGAACTCAAAGAATCTTCTGCGAAACCCGCATAAACATAATAAACACTCTTTGTATTAATACGGCGAGGGCCAGATGATCTTCTTGGCGAGGCAAGGCAAAATGAGGCTTAGACGAAAAGATAGGCTTTCAATATACTGATATGGCTCAAAAGTCATGAATAATGGCGAGATCGCCGAGAAAGTGAATGACGAGCCACAATCGACAAAATGAAATCCTGAAAAAACGAGCTGAAAGCTTCACGAAAACAAACTTAAGCGGCGTGAAAAATACCGTTATATCAGTATGCCTCACTCATTAAGTCTTCAGTTAAAATTGATGTAGAACTGGAGTAATATATGTTTTAGCTTTACATAATGATCTTATTTGCATTTAGATGATAAATTAATTAAATGATTTATTTCATCATTCAATTAATTTATTTACATTATTTATGCAAATAAGAATAAAGCTAATTTATTTCATTTCACATCATGATCTTTAAACTCAATAATGTATTTCGCACTTTTCATTATTGACAATACCTGGCAGAAATTTATCAAAAAGGTCCTGCCATAACGCCCTAGCATCAATCTTCATCACCATTTGATAAGGCCGACCATTCCTTGACTTATTGATTTCAAAAATTTGACCATGGAGACAATTAAAAACAAAATGATTTATTCAAAATCATTACAAAAATGCACAAAGAATAATTAGGGCGAATGACAAAAACACCATCGAACCCTAAAAGAACATTATCACTCTTTGCATTGAACTTGGAAACTTCTGGAGGAAGTCGGCCGTCTTGAGTAGGGTTTTCTGAAGCTTTTGCTGTTGGGCGAAATTCATCATGCTTTGTTGTTTCCTGATATACTCTGTGTCTTGCTTGTTCTGGCTGCCATTTAAGCTGGATTCATATGTAAAACAAATGCTCGAACTCAACTCAGCCGCGGCCAATCTAGTTATCTAAAGGCGTAAATGGTAAGCTTTATTTGTCTCTTTGTTTCCTTTCTTAAAATAAAAGCTTATTTGAAGCTTTACCTGAGATGATAAACACTTACAAATCTGGCTGTGGCTCACGTGTTGTGATCTGTATCTGTGCTTTAACTGTTCCTTAGATGCCATGTCAAAATTCTCACAAGGGTGACTTTAAATTCGTATCCTCTGTCACTTTGAGCTGCTCTTGTTGAAATTTTAACAAGTATAATGCGGCCCCTTTGTATATCACACTTTTTACAGTTGCCTTTTCTATTATTCATGGCCGCATATTCTGAACCTGGGCATTTAATCTTTTCATCTGGGTATGAACACCTTGTCTGCTTTTTGAGAGAACATTAATATCTCTCTAAAAATTCCTTATTGTGACATATATCTCAACATGTGAATTTTCTAAAAACAGGGACCATTAAATGAATGTTTGAAACAACCGCCATGATTAGTAAAATCTTTAAAATCCTTGGCATATGCTTACATACTTAATTTCCTTTGTATTTTGACATACTTGATATTTACACAAGCCCCAGCCATCATTATTCTTATCTGTACCCAGAAATTTCTGTATGTTACTCAACTTACTACTGTTCACGGCTTGAGGCATTTCTGTGTTGGCTCGACTTTTGATATATGGCTTTAGTCATGCTTATAGGCCGAAAACTTTGAAGCGTAAATGTTCTATTTTACATACCATATACTTCTGATTGCATTGTCCTTTAATTATTAAAGAACACTTACAATTTTGTACATTTACCTTCCATTTCTGTCATTGAAGCTGCTATGGTAAATGCACTTTCGTCTTTTGTAATTGAATTTTACTCAAAATCTGTTTCCTTGAGCATCTACAACTGTTTTTATTTTTCACAAAATCGTCACAGCTCGCAGCCCACTGTCTTTTACATACCTTCATTTCAAAGTAACTCATAATGTCTTTTAAGGCAAAACTAAGTTTTGATATTTAATGTAGTCTTAGTAGCACTTATTCCTTGATTGACTTTGGTTTTATATCTATGCAAAATCTATTTTTCTGTATCTTTGTAAATAAGAACTGCCAATGAAAGACATATGTTCCATTTAATATTAATGCTGAATAACCCACATTGCATTGTTGTCTCAGTAAAACTTGTAACATTGTATATCTTTATACTGCTGACAGTATGTGCTTGCATAATGAACACTGGAAAATGGTATGCACTCATGACACTCCACTGTAGTAAACATACTTTTTTTCAAACTGTTGCACACATATTTTATATGACTTGTCTGTGAATTATATTCTTGATGGGCAGAATTACTGTTCTGAGACATCCAAATACTGTCTTATGATTCAAGATTCCTATTTTTCAAGAACTCAAAAGATTTCTTTTCTCCTCCAATCATGTCATCAATACTTCACTGCTGTTGTCAATGTACACCTTGTTCACTGTTGTATTTATGCCCTTATGCTTGTCACCGTGCTATCTCTCAAGCTCACTTGGAGCAAGATAATGAACCTCCTTTGTTCCCCAAATCATGGCTATATCTTATGATGGAAACACACTCAGCAATATGTGCCAGAGTATAACATTAGCTTGAAACATCAGATTGTTCTGTTTGGTAAAAGATAATGCATATCTGTATCTTCTATTATTATTAAATGCTGATTCAAAACAGAATTTGCTGCTTTCTATTGAAGAACTTGTAAAAACTTGGACTATTGCAAATCTGTTCTGTATGGTGATATGATTTATGAAAGCATTCCAACACTCGAATATGAAGCAGAGATGAACAAAGTATTATCAAAATTGATGAGTTCTTCACACTATTCTTTCGAACTTCTTTGAAATAAGGCTGCTTATATGATTATTCTTTAATTTTAGCAACTCTCTTAATGACTGTTTTAACAATGTTAACGAACTCTCATATGTAACTTGAGAGTGTATCCTTTTGATATGTCGGGCTCAACCCTTGTGGGAGCCCGTTTTACTCCACATATCTGATGAAATGAACTCGAACATGATAAACCTGTTCCTGCACACTGAAAAAAACATGTTAGCAAAATAAAAGAAGTTGAAAGCTTCCATTGAATTATATCTTTCCGCTTGATTTTTTTTCAATTATCTGATGAATGCTCGGTTTAACGCAAATTACATTTATGTCAGTAGCATAGGCGTAAGGCAGAAAGTAATTCACCATTGCTTAGAGTATAACTCTAATACCATTTCCTTAACGATTTTGCAGGTACACGGAGTGATGAAGCGGGGCTGCAACTGCTTGGAGGCACGATGGCTAGAAGCACCAACGAAGTGATTCATCATTACAGGCAATGATGAATTGCTTCTCTTTTTTATGCTTATGCTATTTTCAGCAGTGTAGTCTGTTCATTTAAATTTTGTATTCATCTCTTGATTGTCAGAAACAAACTCAGTTACTCTCGCGGCTTGTGCGAGATTCAGCATTTCACATAATGAATAAAAGTATCATTATACAAATTTTCTTAATTTTCTGTTTTAAACATTTGCACAACAAACTTATGACACATGTATAAGATGATCTTAATGATGATCAATGAACACTTTATCAGCAAAATTTGAAAATTTCCTGTACCTATAACAGTCGAACTTCATTCAGCTCTACCTATTGAGCGTAGAGTGAAAAATAGGTAACAAAGATGTTTCAATTCATCAATATCCTTATTATAACAAGAATACTCATCATGTCCAAGCTTCTTGCAATATGAACAAGTAGGCTTCTCCTTCTTAGATGATTTCTCTTTGGAAGAGAATTTATTTTTTGCTTGATTTGAATATGGATTATTCTTTGATTTCTTTTGTTTCTTATCATAATATTTAGATCTTTCACTTAACTAGCCAACAATGCCTGAGATTTAGATGACTTGATGAGACCCATCGAGATAAGCTTTTGTTGCTTATGTATTAACATCTCAGAAAATGATGCAAATGAAGGTGTAGTACATGTAGACCCCATAGTCAATCTATGAGTATGAAAGATAGAAACAAAAGAAGCATAATCATGACCAAGTTTGTTTAATGTATTGTAGACCCAACTAAATGTCCTTATCAATTCCACATGCTTTACATTATTCTCTTAGATCATTAACCTTAGTGATGTAGTCTTAGATGTTTTCAAAGTTCTTAGGATCAAGGCTCATCAATTCATTATCAATTTGATAACCTCTTCATTTATAGTACCATCCAATATTTTCAATTTGTTACAAGCTTCATGAGAATTCTTACATGATTCAATTTGAAACAAAAAATATTGAGAAACTAGTTTACGAAGACATCCAAGAGCTTTGGTATGTTCAATCATCCATTTTATCATTTTATCTGTATCTATAGGTTTAGGTACCTTATTTTTAATACTTCATGCATGTTGATGCCAATTTGAATAGTTGTATGATGTTAGCAAAGGGACCTTAGAATGATCCATGGAAAAAAGAGGACAAGAAAATAGATCAAAAGAATGCACTAAGAGAGCTCCCCCCCCCCCCAAATCACTCAATCAAGAATCCCCCCAGGGTGATCCCACAATAGTGGGTTACACTTTTTTGCCAAACTTGACATTGAACTGATTTTTTTTAACTAAATCTTCACTTTTGGGCACCTATAACTGCTAAACCATGAGGAATTTGAAGATGATGCAAACTAGTGATTTGTGACATTTTGTCTATAGATTCTAAATATATATGTTTTTAATTTTTGGAATCAAATTGCATTCCTTTTCCATCTCCTTCAAAAACTAGTTTTTAACTATAAACACCATTTTTAAAGAGTGATGTTCACCGTATACAACATAACTTTTTTTCTATGAAAGATAAAATTCTAATTTTTTCGAATTTAGATTTGTAACTACGATATCTAGTACATTCATTTGGTTTCATAGTATTTTATTGAATATTTTTTCTTAATAAAGTTTTGAAGTCAAACCAATTACAATTTAGACATAGCGGACTATACACAACATAACTTTTTTTGTATGTATCAAAATTCAAATTATTATTTTTGGATAAAGGACATCAATACCTAGCATAGACATATTTCTAGAGTTTTTTTTTATAATCTACTATTTTTCCACATGTGCAAAACAAAGAGCTTGATTTTCAATGAAAAACCTATGTTTAATTAAACTAAAAGAAATACATAATAAAACCAAAATATATTAAAATTATATTTGATGGATAGCTCATTTCGAGGACTATAATCATCCAGTTGGGTCTATGAAGTTGATTCCATTTTCATCTTCAACCCAAGCTTTGAAAGGAAAAAAATTGTAGAAAATTACACATGGAGGGGGAGAAGGGAAAGAAAGGGGGGTTCAAGCGAACCCCCTAGACCCCTTTGAGTGAAGGGGGCTTCGCTAGAAGGGAGATTCGCTTGAACCCTCATTTTTTGCCTTACTTTCCTTTGTTTCATTAGGAAGATCTTGCCAAAAGGGGGTTCGAGTGAACCCCTTAAAACCCCATTTTTTTAGCGTATAAGCATTTTTTCTTTTTGAATGCAATTGTAACCCACTTATGTGGGATCACCCCCCAATAATATATGATTTGGCACTTTATATTTAGTGCGTTTATAGATGCCACTTGCCAAAAATAGTGAAGTGGACTTGATCTTAGTGCATACAGATTGCCAGATTTGGCCACAAACTCAAATACAATTTTTAGTATAAAATTAAATATCAATTTGATCACACCACTGAAAAGTACACAAAAAATTATGCACTTTCAAAAAAAAAATGTGCCCATTGAAAATGTTACCGTAGGGGCAAGAATGAAGCCCTAAAAGTTCCCAAAATGAGAATGGCTCAGCAATACCTGTGAAAATCTGCAATTTCTATAAAATCTAGATGCCAAAATAAAAAAATAATTGCACCACCACGAAGAGCATGAAATTCTACCCCAAATTAAAAAAAATCTTGAAAAATGGAGGTCTTCAACCCAAGTTATGAGCATTTGAAAATCACCCTTGAAAAGAAAAAATTCATTGGTGAGGGGGCCAAAAATTTCAAAAGAGTGTTGACCTTGGAACTGAAATCAACAATTGACTATATTAAATTTGATGGCCTCCTGGTCATCACAACTCACTATGGGTTATTGGAATATTCTGTAAAATATTTTGTGTCAAAATATTCTTTATAATGTTGGTATATTATTCATTGGTCGAATCACCAATGGAGTCTTCCAAGATGTCCTCAGAATATTCCTTCTATGATCGACACTGGAATCAAATGTGGCATATTCCCTGTTGGGATATTAAATGTCCACCAATTTTTAAAAGAGAAACAATTGGTTTTGCTTGTCTATCACCTGCTAGTAAAGTGGGGCTATGGCATGTTAGACGATGCCATGTGGCACAAGCACCCATAGTACCCTTCTTTGGCTACGAGTATAGTCTATAGACTGCAGAGTATACCATGCAATGTGGCAATAATTAATTTTTTTTTAAATAATTTTCAATTTTTAAATTTTTAAAAACTTTTACAATTAAAAAATTGTGATTATTATTATTATTTTGAAAATTTTAATCACATATATATATATATATTCTTTCAGAAAAATCGTACCATTGTATTTATGGCAACCTACAGCATGACTGTATGGTCGAATAGGGGAGAATTTCTCCCCAAGCCCTAGGTGAAGTGCTTAGATTTTGATGAATTGATAGTCAATCTTGAGATTTTTGGGCCTTTTGGATGTGATGGCAGGGTCAGATTTGACCCAAATTGCTCCAAAATTGTAGCTACCTTCTAAATATGGCAACCACTCTTAGCTTCAAACGCTTATAGATCTTGTTGGTATATGGCAACTAATCATGCAAATATTTTACACTCGTAACGTATCCTTGTCGGGGTTAAGGGTTGGGTTGAGCCCCGAGCCAGGGTTCAAGGGCGGTAGCCCCTTACAGCAGGGGTTTAGGGTGCAGCTCCCAAAAAAAAAAATTCCATTAACAAATCAAGGTTTTCCTGTTGACACGTCAAGGTTTTCTCGTTAACACATCAAATGAAAAAAAAATGACTTTGTAAAACCCTAATTCTAGAAGCTTCCAAAAAGCTTGTTATAAGCAGCTAGGATGTATGTTGTGGTATGGTATTCACGAGATTATAATTTTCTTTGCACTGGATAATAAAATCATTGGATGGTTGAGTTTTTGTGGATGTAGCCCATATTGGGTGAACCACGTTAAATTCTATGTTGATCTCTTTTATGTTATTCTTCATTGTTATTTCTGGGCTATTTAATCTGCATATAATTGTTAATGTTTATTGCTCCAATCTACCTAAATCCTAATAGATTTGGCCTCATATCTTCAATTTAGACAAAAAAAAGGCAAAAATGACTTTCTTAAACACCCTGAACTCAATGGCGAGCTCAGATTTGCATCAACAAGCTCCACTTTGAACTTGTAATACAAAGCCACAAAGAGGAACCCCCTAAAAAACTAGTATTTATTTGAAGTTTTTCTAATTCTCCAGATCATCATAGGATGCAAGAGAAGAGCATACTCAATTTATTAATATCTACCAAGATCTCTCCGAAAAGACTATTCAATGGCACCCAACTTTCTATGATACCATGTTAGAGTTGGCTATGGAAATAGTTACCCAAGATCTAGACGCCAAATGGAAAGCATAGAGAGATCATTATGCAATACTCAAGATTGTAATGGAATTGAATCCAATAATTTCAATATACAAATGAGAACCCCTTGGTTATATAGTCAAGGTGAGACATAGGATTAGATAAGATCATTACAAGTGTCTTAACCCTATGTCATGAGACAACTAACTTGACATAAAAGTCAAAAATATAAGATCTAGTCATCACAACTAAGTCTTCTAGAAAGAATCTTAGGACCTAAGTAAGCTTAACACATGTGAATATGTCCCCTAAGTCCCTAGTAAGTGAATTAACTAGGTAAAAAATATTTATTCACACCAACATTTACAAATGTAAGGGTTTCATCAATTTGATATAGGCAGCCATGATGTGATGTGGAATTTAGCTTTACAAGAACTATTTGCATTGCTTGAAAGTTTATAAATCCTTTTAAAAAATTCACTATGTGCATGTTATGCAAGCATGGCATTCCATGATACCACATTTCATCAAGGCATTTTTTCAAACAATTCAATACCTTGTCTATACTTCCACATTTTTCATACATGTCAACCAAAGTAATGGTTGAAGGCCACACCTAAAACCTTTATGAAATATTAAAAAGAACGTTAAGGGGAAGGTGAATTGATCTCACAGTGGTAGGAAAAATTGTCTTGAAAATAAGAGATGGCATTTCTTTCTAGATTTTAAGGGACTCTCAAGCACTATTGAGGAAAGGACATGTATTAGAAAATAGTTGTAAGAGAATTGGATCTAGAGGTATTTTCTTTGTTGGGATATGTTTGATAATATACAAAAGTAACACATGATGTGAGTTAATTGTTTGCTTCATATCCTATTCTTGAGTTTAACATGCATAAAAATGTAAAATGGTAACTAATATGTACAAGAGATGAATCTTGCATTGGATGTTTAAAACTTGGTTTATGAGAACTTGAAATGATGTTATTCATGAAGAGAATGATTATAAGGTTCTATGGAAAGGATCCTATCGATTTGAAATCAAATTTTGCTAAGTTTTATATTGCCTAGAATTGGTCTTATCACCAACTTTGAAAAGCACGAGGTGACTAACTTGGAACTATTATAGAGGGTAATATTTATTTATCTATGTTTGAACATCTATTAGATAATTAAAACCAAGCATCTTTTCCCCAAATTGTATAAAGGACCTCAAGGAACCATAGGAATCTCTAAATAATCCCTAATATCATTCTTATTTTTTATGGTAAAGAGTGTATTTGAGGATAAATATTTACTTAACTTAGAGCTTACATGAAATATGATGATTTCACACCATTCAAAGCTGACAAGAGTTAGCCTATATTTATACTAAAGGGGCTCTCAAGAAGAATGTATCATCCCTCTAAAATTATATGGAGTCTATATTTGGCCATCTTAGAGGCTTGGATGGGTAGGGATAGTAAATGAGCTTAAGTTTTTAAGGTTGTCCTGGATCCACCCATATTACTTTCTGATAGGCCTTTTAAATTTGTAATGGGTGCTTTATAATTTATTTTTAAAGGGTAAGGAGCATAAATAGAAAATTTATAGAATAAGGATTTCTATATGTATTCATCAAAATACTACTACAAGATAGTAGTAACCTTGGTTTTCTAAATAAAATTACACTTTTGTGTAGTAATTGCATAGACTATTGGAGGGTTAGTTAAAGATATGTGTAATGGTCTTGGTGTTATGCAAAAAATCTTGTGCAACATTGTTATGACTTGGAAGGAAGTGGGGAAGGGGCATTTCCTAAACTTACAACATAATTATTTTCTTCACTCAAATATGTTTTGTAAACATAGATGACAACAATCTTGATGTGGGTATAACTTGATTGTCTCAAATATAGTCCCCAAAATTTACACCTATAAAGAAGTGAGGGACTATATAAAAAAGTTGAAGAGATCAATCTTGGCCATTAATGCCCTAAAATTGGAGCTAAAAGCACTAGGTTTCTAAAAATGTTTATACTTTGAATATTCTTTGCTTTCTTCTACAATAGGGAACTGAAGTTAAGTATAGTCTAGAAATAGCTACACCTTCATACTTGAATACAATGCTTGATGTATCAATTACACGTTATATATCAAATTAGTTGTCTATTATTCCTTTTTGGACGCTCTAAACCAAGCAAGTTGCACTTGCCACATGATAACATTTCACTAACTCATTTGACTGCAAAATATGACGAAATATGTATAATTTGATGTATTGTCGGGTGCTTGTAAAATTTGATGTGTAATTTTCAATTTTTTAAAAGTTTATCCCTGATGTTCATTGAAATTTCAATGAACCTAGGTTTCGTCGAAATTTCGACTATCAGTTTCATCAAAATTTTGACAAACATGAAAAATAAGAAAAAAATCAAATTGTGGCCGACATAAAGAAAAGTGAGTTCGTTGATTTATTGCAACAATGTTTTGCTCTACTTGAGACAGTTTGTGGAGAACTAAGGACAATTTTCTTGGGAAAAATTAAAAAAATTCAAGAAGATATCGCCAGGTTGAGGGTAGTCATTGTCTTTTTGCATAATTCAGTTGTGAAGTCAGATTTGTAGTTCCAAGTTTGAAAATCATATTTTAAAGCAACATCTCATCAGATTTCATTTTTAGAGGTTTAGGGTTTTGAGAATTTCATGTCCAGATTTTGTTGTGTGGAATCACCATAAGATCACAACCAAGGAACAAATTCTTGTGACTGTAATTATGTGATCCATAACTCTATTGGTCATGTGACACAGTTGTGTTATAACAAATACAAGATGCATTCATGTGTGACTCAAGTTTAATGTGGCTATGTTGTGATAGAAATGGAGGCACTCATATAATGTAGTTAATTCAGGTTGTATAATGTAGGTGTCAATCATCATTGGGTGCATTCAGGTTGTCTCAAGTTTAACAGGTTAGGATGTAATTATAGCATGATCGAAGAGTGATTACCTCTTGCTGCAATAAAGAGCCTATAACTCTGGTTGATATGCAGAGTGGTTGTGTTATATCAATTATGTAGTGCATTCAAGCACAACCCATGTTTAATGGGCTATTCTAGAGAGTGATCAAGATTTTCTAAACCTTATGAATGTTACTTAAAAGTGTATAGCTTAAACTACAAACCAAGTTTGTTACATACTTGAATGCAATCTTGGGTTACCGCAAACTATAATAATGTGATCTGCTAATAACCATTATGGAAAGTATTAAAGCAAGACCCATGCTATATAGGATACATTTCTTTGATCAGGTTTACATACCTTAATGATCAAACACAAGCTTCCCACACACTCTAGGATACAATCCAAGATCATACCACAACTTTGTCAAGACAACTAATTTTCTAACCCAAGATTTAAGGTTGTTTTAATACCAACAGAAGCATTGGTAAGAGCATGATTAGGGTACAAACCCTAGGCCTTTGTAGAAACATAAACAATAACTCTAGCGGATTAGTGAGGTTGCAATACCAGAAAGATTGAGACATTGTAGCTAATAACAAAATTTTGCAATCTAAAGATTGTAGCCAATAACAAGCACACTATGTAGCTTAGTGAATTTGTAAATGCAATCTATGGTAAGAAGAATGACAGTCACTTGAGATGTGACAGTCAAAAAGAGGCTGAGCAGTGACAAGATAATAAAGCTCAAACCTTGCATAGTAAAGTGGAGATTTTAACAGTGAGTTTCCTTACCCCTTGCTGACCTTAAGGGTTTTTCAAATGCTTTTTGTAGTGTTAGACAAGGAAAATCAATCAAGGAATGATTGTCTAAATGAAGTAACAGTGGTAATCATAGGTTCAATATTTCTTCTTAGCCATTAATGTATAATGGAGGTAGTGGATTGCATGTTTGAGTAGTGTTTTGAGACTCATCAAAGATGGGAGAATAGTGAATAATACCTTGTGGACTATGAAGTAGTGTCAATAAGGTTGAAGGATCTTAAGATCTACAATACCATGAAACAATGAGTCCCCTATAGTAAGTAGGTAGTCTATAGGGCATAGTTTGATTTTATAGAAGGATGCTCATGAAAGGAATCTCCAAGTGATAGTGAGTGAGTTGTTTGAGATTGCATTTGAGGGTGCAGACCCAGTCTTAAAGGAAGTTAGCAAAGCATAAATGTGCAAGAAAATCAAATCTCGTACACAACAAAAATTCACAATGTTATCTTGCATAATACCTTGAGTTTGAACACAAAAATCTCATTGTATCTTGATGAAAGTGGTGACCTTAATGGTCAATCACTGGCAACCATGATTTTAAAACATGCTATTGTGCTTATGGAGGCAACATTTTAAGCAAGGTAGTGAGTGGTGGTTTGGAACAATAGCAGGTATGAAGGACTGCTTTATATGCATACTATGCAGTCTAGCTTAAGACAACATTCTTAGAAGAGATTGAAGGTGGATTATGGAACTCAAGGGTTACCATGAAAAGGATTAAAGCAAAGACTGAGATCTATTTAAAAGCCACGGTCATGAAGATATTAAAGATGTCACATGAAAACCCTAGTAGCTGGAGTAATGAATACTATGTCAAAGAGGATAGTGTCTGGGGCAAATTTAGGAGATCTCCACATTATCTAATTACAGGGAAATACATCATTTATTTATTTTTTTAATTAAAAGAAATCATTCTAAACCCTATATAGGATACATTGATACTTCAAAAGCCTCTGAAGGAATTTGAGATTATGCAAATATATGTCAAGTAAATACCTAGATTACAAATAGTAGCGGGAACAATGTAAGATTTGTTGAGCATAGCAGGAATGAGATAAGCAGCAATGAATCCTATGTCTCCTTTCACGCACATCTCCTCACCGTTCTTTGTCATTCTTTACTGAAACAATTCTCCATTTTGGTGGTCTATGCTTGAAAATAATGTTTTGACAAAGGTTTTAGAGTATGTTTATTAAAATGAAAACTCCATTCTGGTGGGCTACGCCTGAAAATAAGATTTTGACAAAAGTTTTAGGGTATGTTTATTACATTTTTAGAGTATTTTGGCGGGCTATATTCTTGATTCCTTAAATGATTTATTCAAATGGATTGTGACTAAATAAATAACTAACTATTTAGTCAATTTTATTTGTGTGACTAAATAATTTTTAATCAACGACCAAACTAGTAATTTATTTACTTATTTATAGTTGAGTTACAAAAAATGAGCAGAATTTAGTCATTTTTAGTTGTTGCGACTAATTTTTTTAGTCACCTAGTTATTTATTTGCCAAATTCTACTAGTGTGTGCTTCCTTGTGTGATTAGGGCTCTCTCAATGTTGAGGGCCCTAGGGATAAGCTCGTCATAAGAAGTGACACATTGAATCTTTAACTAAAAGGATAAATCTGTATTGACATTAGCAATGATGATTCTGACTTGTTGCTCCTTAGGAATGAGTCACTTGATCTTACTAGCTCGCTACCTCAATCGTTGTAGGAAGTTTGCGATCAAGTTCAATATTATGATTTTAGGAGTCTAACGGTTGGAAATCATAGTAAAATCAGAATTTAATAAGTTTTGGAATTAGCATTTAAAGTGTTTTTTGGAGTCATTAACTTCAGACTATCTTCTCTTTTGTAAGGGTGGTTGCATGCCAAAATTTTTTGGTGTAAAATATCAAAATTATTAGATTTTGTTACCTATCTATGAATAAAAATTATTGGAGTGTGAGTTTGATATGTTTTGAAGATCTAAATAGTCAAGCTTGGTAAAGAAAAATCACGTCAGATAATATTAGTCAAGAACAAAATGAAGAGACACTTGATAGATTGTGGGCTAGATTGAAAAGAAAGGGTGATGGGAAATGTTATTGTCCTTGCAATAATTACAAGGGCTTAAAGATGAAACGACTTTTAATCACAACAGCTGAGAAACATTATAGGCAACATGGTCACGTTGAAGGGGGGCATGATTATCGTCCATTGGTAAGTTTTTCATTATGTGTTTATATTGATTGAATTTGTAAATGTTTATATTGTTTTAACATTTTATATATATATATATATATATAATCACTTGATCATGATCATGGTTTATTTGTGTCTATCATTATTA
Source organism: Sequoia sempervirens (assembly GCA_007258455.2). Lineage (NCBI taxonomy): Eukaryota > Viridiplantae > Streptophyta > Pinopsida > Cupressales > Cupressaceae > Sequoia > Sequoia sempervirens. Next base: position 17,501 of record VDFB02024622.1, on the reverse strand, counting down.
TAAAGGTGGGGTGCCCTAGGGCAGATGATATGGATTATCACGGCCGGAAGAATGTGGTTTTGCAAGCGAGACGGACATGGAGTTGTGAATATCGAAGATGAAGTTAATGATCTTATGGAAGAAGATGATCATGCATCCAGAAAACCGGTTGAAGATGATGGTACAAATACATTGATCCATGACACATTTAGTGGCAGAGCTGATCATGATGATCGAGATGACTTTGATGATGTTCATGATTTACCTTACTTGAAGGCATATGAGGCCTTTTGAAGGCTCTCAACAACTCTCTTTGTTGTATTGTTGTTGTTGAAATTGAAGGTTATGAATGGTTTATCAAACATAGCAATCTCATGGATGTTAAGGTATGTCATATATGTCATCTTTTTGCATCTATTATAATTGTTGTTAGTTCATCACTAGTAAATAAAGGGATGAAATATGTACCATTAATATTCTTTATATTAACAAATTATTATTTTTTGTAGATTGATTGGTGAATTTTTGTTACCACCATCAAATATTTTACCTCGCTCATACTGAGATTTATCTGGCATTATGAAATATATGAATGGAGTATCAAGCAATAGATGCATGTCCCAATGATCATATTATATATCATAAACAACAAGAATTTGCAACAGAATGCCCAGAATGTCATATCAATAGATATCAAACAAATCAACTAACAAAAAAGGTGTCTCGCAAGGTTCTTCGTTATATTCTCATTATTCCATGTATGCAACGATTATTTAGGTGTGAAAGCTTAGCACAATTTATGGATTACCATGCACAAAATAGAAGTGGAGATGACATTCTTTGAATGCCTAAGGATGGTTCTGCATTTAGGGACATGGAGGGAAAATGGCCACTTTAAAGAAGAACCTCATAATCTCAGGCTTTCATTGGGAGCGGATGGTGTCAATCCATTTGGAGAGCTGAGATCTATTTACTCGGTGTGGCCTGTTTTTGTTATCAACAATAACATTCCTCCATGGATGTTAATAAAGAGGGAGCACATAATGTTGTCAATGATTGTTCCAAGTATTTGTTTACATCAATTTTCTTTAACGTAGTAGTATCTCATTTGTCTTATTTGTTAAATAATGACTTATATTTTTTTCATTCAATAGTCATGTACATTAATTTATATATATTGCATTAAAATGGTTATAATAATTATGTAATGTTTATGTTGTATATACTAGGTAAGTACCAAGTTAAAAATATGAATGTATATATCGAGCCTTTTATCGATGAGTTACTAAAATTATGGTATGGTGTCACTATGTATGACATCTCCAGACCAATAGGACAAAGACAATTTCAATTCCATGCAATGCTTGTATGGACAATTCAGGATGCCCCAAGGCTAACACATTTTGTGGTATGTTATAACGTTTGACTGCACTTTAACAATATTTAATTTGATGAAGTAGATATATCATGCATGTTTTAAAATAATCTATTCATTATATATAATTAAAAAATTAACATATTTCAATGATATATATGATCTTACTTAGGGTCTTCAAACAAAGGGAAAATTTGCATGTCCAATTTGTGGTCCAAAGATGAAATCTCGTCGTTCAACAAGTTTAGAAAAGTAGGTGTTTGATGAGTATAGGCACTTCCTCCATAGAAATCATAAGTATCGAACTACTGAAAAACATCTTTTCAATGGGAAAGAGGAGGCTACATCAAAACCACGAAGAATGTCACCTCACCTATGGAAGTTGGAATATAATAAAGTGTCGTCAAGGTTATACATCGAGATCAAATTTTATCTATCATATATGATATGTTTGAATTTATATTTTTTATATTGTGTTTGTGTTTACTCGTAACATAGTGGCAATGATTGTAGATTTGTTAATTTTTAACCATATGCTTCATGAAGGTGTCCAAGGCATTAATGAACCGGCTTCCACAGGGAATTTGAAAAGTTATCAGACAATTTAGGAGTTGCTTCTATGAAGCTACAAATTGTGCATTTTGTTTGATACAATGCATGTCGAAGAATATAAACATTATGGAAAATATTGGATGGAAGGCTGTAACGAAAATTTGTCAAAATTTGTAGTGACGTCGAGAGGAAGCCAATCATGCAATGAAAATGTCATTCAATTAAATACTTGATGGAGACCAAATTAATATAAGTTCCCTTCCTTGGTTATTAACAGAGCAGCAAAGCAATGCTATAAAAGAAGTCATACAAAAAAATTGATTTTGTTGGAATATGTGCCTCAATCCTTACTGACATGGAACGCCTGAAGGGAAAAGTCGCTGTGACAGTGTTCATGTATGGGTGACTAACATTTTTTAAGCTCTTGAAATGATCCTATCACTGTGACAGAGTTGATGTCTTGCCGAATGAAGTCTATCACTGAGACTCTCTGAGTTCGGCATGACCTTTTGGTGATTGGAAAAACTCTGGGCGACAGTTGATCTCATCGGTGTAACTCTCAGGTCACGAGGAGATGTCTCGGTGAAAGTCTTGAATATTGCCGACAAATTTCTTCGGGCTAACTTTGGAAGCTCGATGAAACATCACGGCGAAGTCTCATGTCTTGCCGACAGAAGCCTTCAGTAAAGCGTAGTTAGCTCGGAGAGACGTCACGGCGACAAAAACAAGTCTTGGCAATATGTAGAATGTCTCGTTGATGTCGGGCTATCATATGGTTATCAGGATATCTCAATAGCTTCGCTATGATGTCCTAGCAACATTAAAATGTCTTGCCGATGATGAGATCCTTCCGGTATAGGTCTTGTTGAATGGTAGTCATCGGTGTGTCTGAGGGCTTCGGTATGAAGTCCTGGCGAAGATGATAAGTCTCGCCGACTCGTCAAAGGCTTCGGTGTAGCACAAGGAACTCGAAAAAAGGTCTTGGCGAAGACATAGTGTCTTGCCGATAGACTATTTTCTCGCTGAGACTGGTGAATTCGCTTTGTGTCTCACCGATAAGGGAAATCTTTGTCGATAGGATTGTATTGGACATCATTGGTTTCGTTGTGACCTATTACAGTCGTTATAGCGTCTTGCCGACTCAGGGAAGCTATAGCGATGCTGGTAGAGAAACTTTGTGGCATCGGGGAGACACTGTGAGTGTCTCACCGATATGACAACAAAGTTGAATGCTCTTGACCAGTCTGACCATCCTAGGTGAAGCTTCGTGGACCAATCACAGGAAGCAGTTTTAAAGCATGATGACTGTTGATTTTGTGCATTAGTTGAAACGCTGGAAAAACAACATGCAAGGAAAAATCAAGACTCGAATGGAAACTGTCTATGGTTGGCATTGGCGGATAAGGATGCATAGAAGATTTAAAAGCAGATGGATTCTATTTTTTTTTTTTTAAAGAAGAAAAGAGTGATGGTTTTATCGAATGGGATGAGAGCTATTTTTTTGAGGGAGTCTGAACAGTGAGAATAAGCTACTATGACTAACATCAGAGAGTCATATTTCTGATTGTATGTAATTATTGATTACTGTAATACAAAGAGATTTAGGTTAGTGTGGTGGGTTTTTTCCCATAAGGGTTTCCCACGTAAATCTATTGTTTGTTTTGTCTTTGAGTATCTTCTCTGTTTCTGTAAATCTTTCATGTGTGTCTCAATTAGATTGTAATTTGAAAATTAAAAGTACTGACTGCTTACTCCCCTATGGTTTTGATGTTAGGAAAGTTGTTTCTGCACCTCTGCTTTCCTTACAAGTGGTATCAGAGCCTGGCCAATTGTGTTGTCCTTGTGAGTGGGTTGGGTTTTTGTGTTAAATCCTTTTCAGTGGGAGTTTGGTAGGGGTCTGTTAATTTAATTACAGATTGAGATGGCAAGCACATCCAGTAGGATGGAAATAGAGAAATTCAATGGTAGCAATTTTGAGCTGTGGAAACTCAAAATGGAAGATATGCTAGTTGATCGAGATCTTTGGATTGCTATGTCTGGAACAATGCCTCAAGGCATGAAGCAAGAGGATTGGGACCTATCTGATAGAACATCAAAAGGGCTAATAAGGCTCTATTTAGCTGACTCTGTTCTTCTGAACGTGCATGAAGAAAAGACTGCAGCCTCTTTGTGGACAAGACTAGCTGCTATTTATCAAGGCAAGTCCTTGGTGAACAAACTGTTCTTGAGGAAGAAGTTGTACAACTTGAAGATGCGGGATGGAGTTGGTGTTGTTGATCACTTGAATGCTTTCAACATGTTGATTGCTCAGTTAGCATCTATTGGTGTGAAGATAGAAGAAGAAGATCGCTACATGCTACTGTTATGTTCTTTGCCTGATTCGTGGGATCATCTGGTGATGGCTATTGGGAGTACAACATCCTCATTCAAGATGCAAGATGTTGTTGCTTCTCTGTTATCAGAAGAAATGAGAAGGAAATCTTCTGAGATGACAAAGGAGGCTTTGGCTGTCAGAGGTAGACCAAAGGAGAAAGGCAAGAAGAAGGACAAGAAGTCCTGATGAAATCAGAAGGGAGATCAAAGTCTCCTAGCAAGAAGTCAAAGGTGAAGTGTTGGAACTATGGGCAACCTAGTCATGTCGAAAGGACTGCAAGGAGGAGAAAAAGAAGAAGAACTCTTCTGGAAATGATTCTTCTCATAGTGATGCAGATGCCTTCATTGCATCTTTGGCTACACGGGCATCAGATGATGTCTGGATGATCGATTCTGGAGCATCTTTCCAAATGACATCTCATAGAGAATGGTTCACGAAGTATGAAGAATACAATGGTGGAAAGGTGTACTTGGCAAGTGATTCATCTTGAAATCATATCGCGGAAGAGTCTAATTCAATTCTGCATGGAAGAGTGAAGGGAAATCAATGATGTGATGCATATATACCAGTCCGCTCAGAACCTACTTTTGTAAGGCAGTCAATGATGCATCGGGCGTAAGTCACGCTCGAAATGGCTACAAGATTTACGCCAGAGGCTCTATGAAGGCCAAAGCCGAAATCATACCAAACGCCATGCCGTCAACGCAAATGTCATACATGGAAAACGTTCTTGATGTCAGAACTCCTATGGAGATTAAACTTCCGGAAGAGAAAAGACTATGCTCGCATCATAGGTTTGGCCACATTGGTGAAAAAGGTTTAAAAAACTTGAAAAATAAAACCCCGTAGAAGGGCTTAAGATTGTAACCTTGAATTTGATTTCAAGGAACATTGCATATGTGGCACCTGTTTCACTTGCCCCAAATTCTCACAAAAATTCTAGTTTGCTTGATTATATACATTCTAATGTGTTTGGTCCAGTGAATGTTCCTTCTTTGTCTAAATCAAGATACTATGTGTCGTTCATTGATGATTATTCAAGAAGAGCATTTGTATATTTTTTGAAAAGTAAATCAGAAGTGTTCAGTCGGTTTAAGGAATTTAAAAACCTTGTAGAAAATTAGACTGGTAGAAAAATAAAATGTTTGAGGACTGACAATGGTAGTGAGTTATGTTTAGATGATTTCGAAAGGTACTGTAAAGATCATGGGATCAAAAGACACAAGACTACACCTTACACTCCACAAAAAAATAGAGTTGTTGAAAGTTTCAATAGGATAGTAATGGAAAGAGCATGAAGTATGCTGAACAGTGCTAGCTTGGATGAGAAATTCTGGGCTGAAGCAGTCTCTATAGCATGTTACTTAGTAAATCGTTCTCCTAACGCTGCTCTTGTTGAGAAGACGTCTTTGGAAGCATGGTCTGGAAAGAAGCCCTCTCTGAGACATATTCGTGTCTTTGGCTGTGAGGCATATGCATATGTACCATTTGAAAAAAGATCCAAGTTGGAAAACAAAGCTATAAAGTGTATATTTATAGGCTATAGCGTTGGCATAAAAGGATACAAGCTTTGGAATCCTGAGACTAAGAAGGTTTTGCACAGCAGAAGCATTATCTTTCATGAGCTGAAACCTTCTACTTTGGATCTACAGTCAGAGAAGAAATCAGAAAATGGAAAGGATGTAGCAGCAATTCCTCAGACACCAGATAAGGAGGAATTGAAAAATCAAAATGTACCTGATACTGAGGAGAGCTCAAGCAGTTCTGAAAGTTCTGAAGATGATGAAGAACCACCTCAGCCTCAACCTATGAGGAGGTCAACTCGTGAAAGAAAGCAACCTGAAAGGTATGGGTTTTCTTGAATTGAGTCTACTTGTGCCTATGCTTTAATTTCTAGCATTGATGAACCTAGGACTGTGAAGGAAGCATTTAGAATCTCTGATTCAAACTCTTGGTTGGAAGCCATGAATGAAGAGATGGCATCATTAGAAAAGAATGACACCTGGAGTTTGGTTCCATTGCCTAAAGGCAGAAAATCTGTAGGCTGCAAATGGATATTCAAAAAGAAAATAGGTCTAGATGGCAGTGTAGAAAAATATAAAGTGAGGATGGTTGCAAAAGGTTATTCCCAAGTAGAGGGAATTGACTATGGAGAATTTTTTTCTCATGTAGCTAAGCTGACTTCTCTTAGATTTCTTTTGTCACTTGCATCAACATATGATTTAGAGATTGAATAGATGGTGTGAAAATAGTGTTTCTTCAGGGTGAGCTTGAAGAAGAAATTTATATGTCCTAGGTGGAGCACTTTGTGGTAAAAGGTAAGGAAAGGCTAATTTGCAAGTTGAAGAAATCTCTCGATGGTTTAAAACAGTCTCCTAGAATGTGGTACCAAAAGTTTGACACGTTTGTCTTGTCTTTGGGATTTGTAAGATCAAAATGTGATCATTGTGTGTATTACAAAGCTGAAAGTGATCAAATTCTTATTATTGCGCTATATGTTGATGACATGTTGTTTATAGGCAATAGTAAGCTAATGATTTCTGATCTTAAGTCTCAGTTGTCTGCAAAGTTCGAAATGAAAGATCTTGGTGCAACAAGGTACATTATGGGAATGGAAATAACCAGGGACAGAAAAAATAGAAAGCTTTGGCTCAATCAGAGTAAATATGTCTTGACTGTTCTAGAGAGATTTTGTATGACTGAATGCAAGCAACTAGTTGTTCCAGTTACACAGGGAACGAAGCTATCTGCTGAGGATTGTCCAAAATCTTCTTATGAGATGGAGGACATGACCAGTGTGCCTTATGCAAGTGTGGTAGTTGGCGCCCCATGTATGCTATGGTCTCAGACAAGGCCAAACATTGCCCAAGCAGGGAGTTCTTAGTCAATTTATGGCTAATCCTGGAAGAACACATTGGGATGTCGTGAAGAGAGTGTTTAGATATCTGAAGGGTAATTCAGACTATGCTTTGTGTTACCATGGTAACTTGGTTGAATCACAGAAGACTCTCAACATTCAAGGTTATGTGGATTCTGATTGGGTAGGGGACATTGACAGCAGAAGATCCACTAGTGGATATATTTTCATGATGAATGGTGGTGTAGTGAGTTGGATGAGCAAGTGGTAGGTCAGAAGTCTCTTTGTTCACTATAGAGGCAGACATGGCAGCCAATATGCCCTCAGAAGAAGCAATCTGGTTAAAACGTTTTTGTTCTAACATTGGCTTTAATGCAGAAAAGATTACCATCTACTATGACAACCAGAGTGCTATATGTTTGGCAAAGAATCCTACTTTCCATGCCAACACGAAACATATAGATGTACAATATCATTTTGTACGAGATATGGTGGAGGATGGGAAGGTCTCTTTGGAGAAAGTGGATACTTTGGAGAATGTTGCAGATGCATTGACAAAGCCTGTGAGCACAAACAAGTTCAGTTGGTGTGCCAGTTCGATGGGCCTCTTGGCCCATGAATCTCAGTAGTTTTGTTATGCTCTGGAGGTGTTAGTAAGATCTTCGCCAAGTGGGAGCTTGTTGGAATATGTGCCTCAATCCTTACTGACATGGAACTCCTGAAGGGAAAAGTCGTTGTGACAGTGTTCATGTCTGGGCGACTAACATTTCTAAAGCTCTTGAAATGATCATATCGCTGTGACAGAGTTGATGTCTTTCCGAATGAAGTCTATCGCTGAGACTCTCTGAGTTCGGCATGACCTTTTGGTGATCGAAAGAACTCTTGGTGACAGTTGATCTCATCGGTGTAACTCTCGGGTCGCGAGGAGATGTCTCAGTGAAAGTCTTGAGTCTTGCCAATAGATGTCTTTGGGCTAACTTTGGAAGCTCGATGAAATGTCACAGCGAAAGTCTCATGTCTTGCCGACAAAAGCCTTCGGTAAAGCGTAGTGAGCTCAGGGAGACGTCACAGCGACAAACACAAGTCTTGGTGATTTGTAGAATGTCTCGTCAATGTCGGGCTATCATATGGTTATCGGGATATCTCAATAGCTTCGCTATGATGTCCTAGCGACATTAAAATGTCTTGCCGATGATGAGATCCTTTCGGTATAAGTCTTGTTGAATGGTAGTCATCGGTGTGTCTGAGGGCTTCGGTATGAAGTCCTGGCGAAGACGATAAGTCTCACCGACTCGTCAAAGGCTTCGGTGTAGCACAAGGAACTCGAAAAAAGGTCTTGGTGAAGACGTAGTGTCTTGCCAATAGACTGTTTCCTCGCTGAGACTGGTGAATTCGCTTTGTGTCTCACTGATAAGGGAAATCTTTGCAGATAGGATCGTATTGGACATCGTTGGTTTCGTTGTGACCTGTTACAGTCGTTATAGCATCTTTCCGACTCGAGGAAGCTATAGCGATGTCGGAAGAGAAACTTTGTGGCATCGGGGAGACACTGTGAGTGTCTCACCGATATGACAACAAAGTTGAATGCTCTTGACCAGTCTGACCATCCTAGGTGAAGCTTCGTGGACCAATCACAGGAAGCAGTTTTAAAGCATGATGAAGGTTGATTTTGTGCATCAGTTGAAACACTGGAAAAACAGCATGCAAGGAAAAATCAAAACTCGAATGGAAACTATCTATGGTTGGCATTGGTGGATAAGGATGCACAGAAGATTTAAAAGCAGATGGATTCTTTTTTTTTTTTTTTAAAGAAGAAAAGAGTGATGGTTTTATCGAATGGGATGAGAGCTATTTTTCTGAGGGAGTCTGAATAGTGAGAATAAGCTATTGTGACTAACATCAGAGAGTTGTATTTCTGATTGTATGTAATTATTGATTACTGTAATACAAAGAGATTCAGCTTGGTGTGGTGGGTTTTTTCCCATAAGGGTTTCCCACGTAAATCTGTTGTTTGTTTTGTCTTTGAGTATCTTCTATGTTTCTGTAAATCTTTCATGTGCGTCTCAATTAGATTGTAATTTGAAAATTAAAAGTACTGACTGCTTACTCGCTTGTGGTTTTGATGTTAGGAAAGTTGTTTCCGCACCTCTGCTTTCCTTACAGATTTCCCACAGGATTTGCTGCGAACATAAACAATATAATAACAAAGAAAGGTGAATTTGGGTCAAGGAGGAAAATGCATGATTGGCATACATTCATTAAGGTAATTATTCTGGTATATTATATACACTTCTATAATGCATGTACTTTTTAGTGTATTATGTTTACTACTTTTGGAAAAATAATGAAAAGATCATTTTATAATTGTTGCAGTATGTTCTACCTCTATCTCTCCCAAACAACTTTGACAACAATGTCAAGCAAGTTATATATGATCTTGGAAAATACATGAGATAAGTAGCGATATTTGTTCAATTCATTGTATACATCTTATAATTGCCATTTGTTTTACTTATTATGTAATATACTGTATATTTTTGTTAAATCTCGTTAATATATTTGCGCCTTGAATCACTTGTAGATGGATGTCATCTAAAGAAATTCATAAAGAAGATATAAATTATTGGAAGAGAAAAATTCTTCGTCTAATGTGTGAAATGAAAAAGTGTCTACCTTCGACAGTTTTCAATGCACAAGAACACTACCTCATAAACCAAGTTGAGGAGATTGAATTGTGTGGACCTATACACACAAGGTCAATGTGGATGGTTGAGAGGCACTTGAAATTTTTGAAGGCTTTGGTTAGACAAAGAGCACATCTTGAGGGTTCTATGGTGGAGGGATATATGGTATACCAGACCATGGTGTACATTAGTGAATATCTTCCTAATTTTGCAGTAAAGATCCATGTAGATCACATTTGGGATTCCAACTCCATTAACAAATTTGAAGGGGAGTACCTGATGGGAAAAGGTAGATTGAGGAAAGTGAGAGATAATTATAAGATGGTCACAGAGATTAATTGGAATACATTTTACATATGGTTTTTATGTATATTGTACTTATTTAATTTTTAATCTTCAATATACATCAATTATAAATTAAGGTCGAATAATGTGGTATTTAACTAATTATACATCATTTGTGAATTTCAATTTTTTTTTATACAGTTGGTCAAGAGTGGGATGCACTACATTTGTACATCACAAACAATCTTGATTGGATGACGGTATGGATTGAACGATGTCAACAATCTGGTCGCACATTAACATGGGAAGGTGTGGCTTCATTGGTTAAAGAAGCTCATCGTGAATGGAGATTCCAATGTTACACAAAGGGAAATTGATTTAGCATATGGTTTAAGAGATAAATAGGTAATGATAAAATATATTAATCACCCATATTATTTAATTATTTTCACCATATTGATGTATATATATGTTAAGATTGTTTCTTTGCATACATTTGGCCAAGAATAAATATGTTTATCAACCTGATGATATTGCAATAATTTTTACATGTTTGACATATTGTAGGTGAAACACCACAAGGCTATATGTGGTGCAATGGTCATAAATTTTGAATCAAAATGTTGGATGACATGAAGAAAACTTGTGATTCTCGCATAACTCAGAAGTCTTCGTGACTAATGTTTCATCTAGAAGCAACATACATCCAGAAGTCTCAAAAAATTGATACTATGGGATTTTGGATGATATACTTGAGTGTGACTTTAAGTCCTTCAGATTAATTATGTTTTTCGTCCTATGGTACAGGCTACGATTGAATGAAAATGATCCTGAGAGAACTGTTATTGAACATTATAATGGATTTACCATGGTTAATAAAAGGTTGATCGAGGGAGCTGGAAATGAGCCCTATGTTCTTCCAAGCCAATGTGAGCAGGTATTTTACTTAGAGGTTCCAGGTAAACCAGGTTTGTCATTTGTTGTTAGATATGATCCAAGAGGAAGGATGGTAAAGTATAATGTGGTGGAAGAAGAAGATACTGAAGAACTAGAAGATGATGTAGATGATTATCAGGATCAACAGTTAGTTGATGATGTCCCTGACAAAGATGTCAAAGAAGAGGAACTAGATCACGATGATGTAGGAGTTAATGTTCATGAAGATGATATCCGTGTGGATGATGACATTATCAAAATTAATATCGATGACGATGATGATGATATGACCAATCCTTACAATGTCGAATCTGGATCAGATGATACAAACAAAGAGTTGGATGAAGAAGAAGATCAATGACATTGAAATGTATGAGTTATACAATTATATTATCTATTTGATATTAATTTCTTGATAGAATTATATTTGAGTTATGTGGTTACATAATTAATTCATGATGTTTTTAATTTTTATGCCATTACATAATTAATTTAATGATGTACTTTTTTAATGTTTGAAAGGTCAAAAAAATAAAATATTTCAATAGTGATGTTAACAACCTTGAAATTAGTGTGTTTTATGTTTCATGTGATCATAAAAGATTAAAAATCTGGCCAGAGGTGGTTGTTCAGTTGGTTGACATGTAAAGGCCTTTAAAAGGCATAAAGTGTTCATTGTACGGTTGTTGATGGTTGAGGATTTAAAATACAAGCCTTGACATTCAAAAATCAGGTTTTCTTCAAAAATTTGTATTTTCCGCTATGCAAAGACTCATACCTACCAAGATGCACAGATTTTGATGTGAAATCAATTCCAAGTCATGAAGAAATGTGTTATCTTTGATTTGAATATAATTTGAGGGCTTAAGGTGTTGATTTGAGTTAGAAAGCTTCATTTATTTGCATACAGCCCGATTACCCTATTTTTGAGGGTTTTGTAGTCCAAACATGATATAAAGGGCTCTTACACTTTTGTGATTATCAGAAGCCTGTAAGAGTCCCATGGATACTGTTGTAATTGTAGGATTCATGAATAGGGCGTAGGATGAGAAATAAAGAAGGTTTAGTTGTTGTCCTCAAGAGTTTTGTGAAGAAAAGCATGTGAAATGATAGGTACTTTATGGCCCAATGCTTTTTTCTCCTTCATTTTCTATAAGAAGGATTTCAAGGCCAAAAGTATGGGTTAGCAAGTTAGATATTTTTTGGTCGAGTCTAGGTAGAATTGCAGAGCAAATTGTAAAGTTTGATGGTTTTAAGGAAAATACAATTTAGGTTTTGAGTCATTTTGTAGTAGGTTTTGAATTCATTGGGATTTGATGTTTTATTAAAGTATTGGCATTTGAATTGAAATGATTAATTCAAACTTATGTCTCTACATTGTACATGCATATCTGAATTTTGAATAAGATAATCAAGGGTTGTCTCATTCATCTCACACTTGTGGTGTGTATGATTTTTGTTTTGGCTTTAATTCAAGGAATTAATTAAAATTCTTGAATGGGATTGTAGGTGGATATGTTATGTATAAGGATTTGATAAGTAGTATTGGGTTAGAATACATGTTGATGATATTGGAAAGCAATGTTCTCAAGGATCTTATATGTTATTTGTTAAATTTGTCATGAACCCTTAGATGTTTATGAATTTGACTCCCTCAATGGATATATGGCACTGATGTAAGTTGTACTAATTTGTATGGTTCAATATTTTATTTGTCTTTACCTAGCACTTGCTACAAATTGAAAATCAATGACTATTCTACACTGTGGAATGTGTTGTAGTTATCTCATGCTCCAAATAGTTGATATTACTGATGGACAGCCAATTCTATTCAGTATTATGTTATTATGTTGAGCTATTAAATGAGATTATCTATTGTTAATGTTGTTTACGATAATGGTGCAGAGGTTGTAAACGATTAAGGGATCACCCTCTTTGGTCTTGTAGAGCCCAAAGTGTAGGAGGTCTTTAAAAATCCTCGGCCATTTGGTCCGTGTCCTTCGAAGCCTTCATTGGAATTCATTGGAAATTCCATAGGTAAATTAGAAGACCAACCTAGTTACAAGAAAACAACCAAGTAGAGGAGAGAGATAGAGGGATTCAGAGAGAGGGAGGAGGGGAGAGAGGTAGAGGGTAGAGGGTTAAGGGTAGAGGGGAGGGAGATAAGAGAGTGTGAGAGAGAGAGACTTAAGAGAGGGAGAGGGGGTAGGAGGGTGAGACTTGAGAGAGGTAGGGAGGGAGTGGGAGAGAGATAAAGGGTAGAGGGTTAAGCGTAGAGGGTAGAGGGTTTAAGGGTTTAGAGTTTAAGGTTAATGGTTTAGGGTTTAGGGTTAAAGGTAGAGGGGTGTGAGAGAGAGAGACTTAAGAGAGGGAGAGGGGGTAGGAGGGTGAGACTTGAGAGAGGTAGGGAGGGAGTGGGAGAGAGATAAAGGGTAGAGGGTTAAGCGTAGAGGGTAGAGGGTTTAAGGGTTTAGAGTTTAAGGTTAATGGTTTAGGGTTTAGGGTTAAAGGTAGAGGGGAGAGAGATAGAGGGAGTGAGTAGAGAGAGAGACCAGAGAGGGAGAGAGGGGGTAGGAGGGAGAGTCTTGAGAGAGAGAGGGAGGGAGTGGGAGAGATATAGGAGGGTAGAGTGATTTAAGGGTTAAGGGTAGAGGGATATGGGTAGAGTGGAGAGACTCAGAGGAGAGAGAGAGAGAGAGTTAGGAGGGGAAGGAGAGGGGAAGAGGGGAGGAAGGGAGAGTGAGAGAGAGACTTGAGAGAGGGAGAGGGGGTAGGAGGGGGAGACTTGAGAGAGAGAGAGAAAGGGGGGGAGTGGTTGATAGATAGAGGGAGAAATGGTTAAGGGTAGAGGGTAGGGGGTTTAAGTATTTAGGTTTTAAGGGTTAAGGGTTAAGGGTAGAGGGTTTAAGGGTAGAGGGGAGACACATAGAGGAGTGAGTGAGAGATAGAGAGAGACCTAAGAGAGGGAGAGGGGGTAGGAGGGAGAGACTTGAGAGAGAGAAAGAGAGGGTAGAGGGTAGAGGGTTTTAAGGGTTTAGAGTTTAAGGGTTAAGGGCTTGCTCTTTAGGCTAAGGGGTAGAGGGAGAGAGACAGAGAGAGAGAGAGAGAGAGAGAGAGAAACCCGAGAGAGGATAGGGGTAGGAGGGAGAGACTTGAGAGAGAGAGAGAGAGAGTGGGTAGAGGGTCGCATGGCTAAGGGTCGGTGGCTATGGGCAGAGGGCTTCATGGGTTTGGGGGTTTAAGGGTTGGCGGTTTAGGCTCTATGGGTAGAGAGGGAGAGCAGACAGAGGATCTCAGCTGAGAGAGAGAGGGGAGGAGTGGGGAAGAGACAGAGAGTAGGAGGGCTAAGGGTAGAGGGTAGAAGGTAGAGGGTTAAGGGTAGAGGGAGGAGATAAGAGTGGAGTGAGAGAGAGAGAGAGAGACCTAAGAGAGGGAGAGGGGGTAGGAGGGTGAGACTTGAGAGAGAGATGGAAAGAGGGAGGGAGTGCGAGAGAGATAATGGGTAGAGGGTTAAATGTAGAGGGTAGAGGGTTTAAGGGTTTAGAGTTTAAGGGTTAAGGGTTTAGGGTTTAGGGTAGAAGGGAGAGAGATAGAGGGAGTGAGAGAGAAATAGAGAGATCTAAGAGAGGGAGAGGGGGTAGGAGGGAGATACTTGAGAGAGAGAGGGTAGAGGGTCACGGGGTTAAGGGTTAATGGTTTAGGGTTTAGTTATCGCAGTGATGGAACTTCAAATTTTGTTCTCTCGTTCTATTTTTATCCCCGGCTTTGTAGCCCCCGGATCATCTACGGTGTTTGGGAAAAGCCTAAGGTTGGGGTTTTACCTTCGTCTTCATGTAAAACCCTAGTGTTCATCTTACACCTTGGATGGGATCTATTTGGCTGTTACTTTTTGGGAAGGTTTTAAAATGACTTAAGCCCCATCGCTTCGTCTAGGCTGGGCCCCCTTTTGTTTTTGTTACCTATTTTTCACTACTAGCTCAAACAGGTAGAGCTGAATCAAGTTCATCATTGATAGGTACATAAATTTTGAAGTTTTTTTTATTAAGTATTCACTAATCATCATAGAGATCAAGTTACATCTGAATTTCAGTTTTATTGTGCAAGTATTTGAAACAGAAAATTGAAAATTTGCATAGTAATGCCTTTTATTCATTTTGTAAAAAACTGAATCTCGCACAAGCCGCAAGAGTAACTAAATTTGATTATGACAATCAAATGATGAATACACAATTCAAGACAAACTACACTACTGAACATAACATAAGCGTAAAGAAGAGGAGCAATTCATCATTGCCTATAATGATGAATCACTTTCATTGGTGTCTTTAGTCGTCGCATATCCAAGCTGCTGCAGCCTCGTTTTCGTGCTCCATGAACCTACAAAATTATAAAGGAATGGCGTTAGAGTTATACTCTAAGAAATGATGAATTACATTTTTCCTTATGCCTACGCTACCAACAGGAATGTAATTTGCATTAAATCAAGCATTCACTAGATGAAAGGCTGACAATTGAGAAAAACATAACTCAATGGAATCTTTCAGCTTCTTTTATTTTGCTAACATGTTTGTTTCAATGTGCACGAACAGTCATTAAAAGCATCAATGTTGCACTCATCAATTTCATATTTTGTTCAGCTTTGCTTTACATTTTCACATTATATCTAAATGAAGTATAGAGCCTCTTTGCATTGAAGAGAAACAGAATATTCGAGCATTGGAACTTTTTTATAACTTCAGAAGCATATCACTGTACAGGATAGTCCAAAGGTTGTACAAAGTATTTACATAATCATGGAGTATAACAGATTTGCAATAATCCATTTCTCTACAAGTTCTTTAACAGAAAGCTGCAATCATGGCTTAGTCAGCATTTAAGAGGTATGGAAGATACAGATAGGTATCTACATGCATGTTTATTTCAAGTACCAAATGGGAATATCAGAAGGATCATGCTACAGGGTAATGCCTTCATCATATTGCTGCATGCAACTTATTAAGTCATGAGTCTGGAAAGATAAGCATTCAACTGCTACTAACAGAGTTAAGAGAAAGTTTAGATTTAACAATATCCACAGCTAATTTTAATAGCAAATGACAATTCCAGCTATTACCAATCATTGATATGCTCGCAAGGTACAAAGCAATAATGGAAGATATATATGAAGTGTGGTGGAACTTTACTATGCACAATGAAGCATCATCATTTATCAAACAGGCATACATATTACAAGTGCCAGATCAAAGCAGCAGGGGAGTAGTGAATTTTCAGTATCATAATCAAAAGAGACAGTCCAAATCAAATGGAGACTCAACCTATATATTCAAGTTAATATAATGGCATTAAATTAAAAAGTGAGACATCAAAAAAGGTGCAGTCATGATATCATATTTTGTGCAAATGAAATATCAAAAGTTGCAGTCACATAATGATAGGACAGTCATGCTAAGTGTCAAATATTTCATCAATGATGAGAATGTGCAAATCGGACTACTTCTTATGAGTGATTTTATGGTTGATAGACTTGACAAAATTAATCTATAGCAGCATCAAAGGAGGCAGCCATGAATGAGCAGTGCATATATACAAAGAGGATGAATCACTTTTGATGGATAGCCAAGCTTTCAATGAATGGATTAATAAAATGAACAGCTATATATTCCAATAGAAAAGGAGCAAGATACAGTTTTGGAACATCAAATGCTTATGGGTTCATCATGAAAGTTTTCATAGTCATGTTAAATGAATGGTAAATAGTTCAATATCAATGCAGCTAAGGTGTATAATGAAAAGACATTAGAATTATTTTTTTGAATACTTAAAGTTTTGTATGATAACATATGAGGTGAACGTCAGAGATATCTACAGGTATTCACCTTTCATGGAAACAAAAAAAAGAGGTCAGTGTATGGAGCTTTTCCCTTGTTTTTCAAGAAGCTAATTTTAATTCATGGTGACCTTTATATTATAGATGCACAGTAAAATATGAGAGGAAAATACATATTTCTTCTCGCCATGTAAGGTTTTTTCTCAAAAAGAGAAGAGTGCAATGAATTACAAGTACCCAGATGGAGTTTTTTTAAAGTCATATTCAGAATGCAAGTAAAATTTATGTTTGTCTCTTTCAAAATCTAAATCAGAATTATATGGCGCCACTGGTCCTTATTACAAGACGTAAAAAAATCAACAAAGAAAAGTGGGGATAGTCGTGGCCTTATGACTACTTTTGCTTTACAAAGACACAACCAAATCCATAATAATAAAAGAAATCAGCTTACCTTTGTCACAGGGAGAGGAGCGACCAAGATTAATGAGGAAATCTGAAGGAACTCAGTAATATCGAGCTCAAATCTAGCTCTCATGGCGGCCATAGCCAATAATAGTGTTGAAATCAACAGGAACAAAAGAGAATAGTAAAATATGTTAGAATATCATCATAGTCATGGCTTTGAGGCCCAG
>VDFB02024621.1:179270-203041 GCA_007258455.2 Sequoia sempervirens | reverse complement strand
AGACCCTTTGCATCGCTGAGACATCTTGGTGATTCCTACATCCTTTGCCGAAACCATCACCTCCTACCGAGGCTTCTTCATTTTTTGGTAAGACTCCTGAGTGTCAGTGAGAGATCTTACCGAAAGCAAAACGCTAACCTGAGACCCACCATTCCATTAGCGAGACATTATGCCTTCACCAAGACATCATAGCATAAATACTTTCTTTGGCCAAGACCAGCTCCATTCACTGAGACATTACCATGTCAGCAAGACATTACCCCGATGACTGCAAGCTATACCGATGTCAAATATGTCAGGGAGATTTCCTGCATTTAGCGAGACATTCTGGTGAAGGCACCAACCTTTTCTAAGAGCCCATCCCCTCGGGAAGACATCTTGCCAAAGGAAAAATTTAAACCGAGAACTCCCTGGTGAACTACCATCGGTGGGATCTCATAGCGAGGTCCTCATTTCTTGGTGAAGGCACTCCTTTTCACTGAGGATTTTCAAAACTGGCGGGGGCGAGGCCAAGATGAAACCTGAACTGGGACCGGAACCAAAATTGGACCTGAAACTTCCCCGAAGTTTCAAGTTCAGATTTTGTTCCGATCCTGCTCCCGACAAAACATGAGGGATGAAGGAAGAAAAAGAAAAACATAAGGGGAAACCAAGGAGGAGACATCCCTCGATCATAGGTCACGAAGAAAAGAAAAGAAGAAAGAGCAGAACTGGGATCGAAACCGGAGAGGAAACAGGAACTAGGACTTTGGAAAAGTTTCGAGTTCAGATCCCGACCCGGGCTTGGCCCCCTCATAAAGAAAGAAAGCAAGGCAGGATTGAAACTAAAATTGATCCCGTGTAAAACAGAGCAGGGGTGGGGGCGGAAACAAACCCGAAACTGACACTTCAGGGAAGTTTCAAGTTCAGATTTTGACCCAAACTCGGCTTCAATGCTTTACAAGGATGAGAAAAGGGACAGAAAAAGAAGGAAAAGAATGGGAGGAAACACCCCCTGACCACATAAAAGAGAAAGAAGAGAAGACAAATGAACAAGCTCAGCGAAACCGGAACCAAAACCAAATTAGGAACTAGAACTTCAGAAAAGTTTCGAGTTCAGATTCGGTCCCGTCCCCGCCTCTGATAGAACAAAAGAAAAATGGCGCAAGGAGAACATGGTGGAACCAGCGTCGGAACCAAATCCCAGGTAAAAAAGAGCGGGGGCAGGGGTGGGAGTAGAAACAAACCCAAAATTGAAACTTTCATCAAGTTTCAAGTTCGGATCTCGACCCGGTTCCGCCCCCAACAGAACAAAAGAAAAAAGGAAAGAAGAAAGCAAAATAGAAAAAAGGAAAAGACAAGGCAAAACATAAAAAAAAATGAAAACCCACACTCAAGCTGAAGACCTGCACGCTGGGCTCAACCCTCCTGGGAGCCACATTTAATCCACGTACCGAATTAAAACATCATTTTCCCTTGCATCTGCATAAGAAGCAAACAAGTTACAAAAATGTGATCCTGATGCAAGTGTTCCTCCATTTGGTCTTCGAGAACCTCTAAAAACATGGGTTACCCTGCCTGACTGAGCCCATAGGTGAAAAATGGGTAACAATTCTGGCGACCTCAGTGGGATGTTTGCCTACTAAACATGCAGACCAATAGCCTAGGCCTATCTATTAGGCATGGAGTCATTGGGAAAACTCAGGAAAGATCAAGAGCAGCTTTGTACATGGCTATAACTCATTTGAGACTCATAGAACATAGCAAGCCACCGAAATTTTTATTGAAGATAGGAGAAGCTGAAGTGAAACTATTTACATGTGTTGAAACAACACTTAGGGAATGAAACAATAATTAAGCTAAGGAAATTTAACAGTTATGTACAAATTTAGGTCCATACCTCAAAAGCAATGTTTGAGGTGAATATCTTTCACTGGGATTGGCTCCACTATACCATCTAACCTAGATAACTGGAAAGCATTATGCTATTTCTCCTCAGTAATGATATATGGCCCAGTCCAAAGTGCATCAAATTTGGAGTGTCTTCCAGGCCTAATTTTAAATTCATCCCACTTTAGCACTATGTCACCTTCTTGGAACACTCTGGGAGATGCTCTTTTATCGAATGACCTTTTCACTTGAGCCTAATAGTGCTCAATCGTTTTCACTGCTTCAGCTCTGAGTTCTTTGAGCTCAATCAACTAAGCCAACCTTGCTGTCATAGGCTCCTCCTCAATTATATCAAGCTGGTTTACTAGATCAAGGGCTGGGAGTTAAACTGAAATGGGCAATCTTGCCTCTTTTCCATACACTAACATATATGGAGAAAGTCTTGTAGACTTTTTTGACGTAATCCTATCAGCCCACAAGGCTGATTTTAGCTTGGTGTGCTAGGCCTTTTGATTGTCCTCCATAGTTCTCTTAATGATCCTTAGGAGGTTCTTGTTAGTGGACTCAACCTTTCCATTGCCCTACAGATAATAATTAGAGGATGTGCTCAAATATATACCATTTTTGACAGCCTAGTCAAAAATTTTAACACTCACAAAAGTAAGAGCATTGTCTGACACAATAGAATTTGGGATACCAAATCTGGTAAAGTTAGCTCTTCGTAAAAATTTAGGACAACAGATTCATTAACTTCTTTGAGTGCCACAACTTCAATCCATTTTGAAAAATAATCAGTGGCTGTGAGTATCCATTTGTGGCCTGCACTTGATGGCACGTTTATAACCCCAATAAAATCCAAACCCCATTTCATGAAGGGCTGATCAACTTGAACCGGTTGCAGCGGGAGGGCTGCTAGTTTCTCTTTTCCAGCAAACATAGCACACTCTTTACACCTTCTTACCGATGCATTAGCATCTTTGAATAAGGTAGGCCAATAATAGCCTCCTTTCATTATTTTAAGAGCTGTGGCTCTCAGAGAAAAGTGTCTGCTAGCTGATCCTTGATGGAATTCATGCAATACTCTATCAACTTGATTAGCTTCAATACATCTTAATAGCACACCATGAAAATCTTTTCTAAATAGCAAACCATTTAAAAGAATATAAGGTATGGACTACAGTCGATAATACCTTCTTCTAGATCTAGTCAGATTGGGAGGGCACTCACCAGTCAATAAAAAATGGGTCATTTTTGTAATCCAACCAATAGGAGCAGGTATAGCAGTTTGTTGTCCATCTTGGAGTGTTAAAATATAACTTTAATCTTCGCTTACACTACTGTTGCTGTCCTCAGTAAGCTGTTCGCATAGACCTCTCCCTCTTATTAGTTTGGTAACCTTTATTTTGAGGTCATACTCCATCACCTTAGTGACCCAACCAGCTCTTCTATCACTCAAATCTTTGTTTAATAAAAACTCTTTCACACTGGGATGAGAAACCATTAGTATAATCTTGTTATTGGAGAGCATGTGCCTAATCTTCTTTAAGCTTCTTATGACAGCAAGAACATGTCTCTCTACAAAAGTGTACTTTAACTCGTAATCTTTGAGTCCTTGACTGAAGAATGCCACAGACTGTTCAGATCCTTCATCATTTCACTGCACAAGTATGGCTGAAAGCGAATCAATATTTCCATAGGCATATAAAATGAAATCCTTAGAAAAGTCAGTATTTAGAAGTGTAGGTGTGGTTGCCAATGCCTCTTTTATAAGCTCAAAACTTCTTTGCCCACCCTTAGTTTAGTTGAAAGGTACATTCTTTCTCAGCATGTGAGTTAGTGGACTTAATAAATCAGCAATGTCAGGGATAAACCTCCTAACAAAGTTAATCCTATTAATAAAACTCTATAAACCCTTTTTATGCACTGGTAAAGGAAGAGCTAAGATGACACTTATTCTTTCAGGGTCAATAGTAATACCCTGTTTAGATACCACATAACCAAGCAATCTTCCTTCATGAACAACAAACACACATTTTTTGGGATTAAGTGATATCCCAAATTCCCTGCACTTTTCAAAAATCCGCCTTAGATGACTCAGATGATCCTTAGCCTCTTTAGAAAAAACTGTGATATCATCAAGATAGACTAAGACTATCTTATACATTAGACCCTGAAAGGCCATATCCATCGCTTTTTGAAAGGTTGCCCCAACATTAGATAAACCAAAGGGAATTTTCAGATAGGCCATGGTTCCCCATTTTGTGGTGAAGGATATTTTGTACCGATCTTCCCTTTTCACCAATATCTGGTTGTAACTAGAATAGCCATCTAATAAGGAAAACCTTTCAGACCCTAAAACTACTTGAAGTATCTATTCCATAGAAGGTAGAGGATGATGGTCTTTTAAGGAGGCCCTATTTAAATCATGAAAATCTAAACAGAGTCTTATTTCACCATTTTTCTTTCTCACTGGCACTAGGTTTGAAACCCACGAGGTATGCTTGATGGGAAAAATGATGCTACTTTCAATCAACTTGTCTAGTTCCTTTTTCATCAAAGGTTCTAGCTTAGGATTTAGGGCCCTCTATTTTTGCCTAACAGGCTTGACATTGGGCTCCAATTCAATAGTATATTGAGCAAGTTGGGGATTAAATCCCTTTAAATCACTATATTTCCAGGCAAAGATATCATTAAATTCTTGACAAAGATGAATAAAAACATGTTTCTCTTCAGCTGTACATACCTTTCCTAACTTAAGAAGATTTTCTTTGAAGACTTCAACCTCTTCGTAGTGATGTTGCTGAACTTGAATAATCCCCTTGGGCATTCTAGCTTCATCATCAGTATTAAAAACAAATTCTAAAGTGACCAGGCCTTTAGGCAACTTGTTTTTTAGCTGAATAATCTGGTCACTGTACTGGTGTTGTAGCTTTTCCTGATTGGTATGGGAGAATTTGACTTCTTCTCTTAAAAAATTGACAATCTGCTGGTCATTATCAAAGACTTGCTAGTGCATACTGTTATCAGGGACAACAAGCCTAACTACAATCTTGATATGCTGGTTAGCTTTATCACTACAAATCTCCTTTGGAATATCATGTTCAGCTACCATAGTAGCTAACCTATCAGCATGTTTATTCTAAGCTCTAGGAATGGAAATTAGATTAAATGCCTCAAATCCTTCTAAGAGGTCCCATAACCTATTCCTGTAAGACTTGAGCATATCATTTTTAACAACATTTAGCTTTTTCACCTGATTGACAACCAACTCGCTGTCACCATAAACTTTTAGACAGCGAATACCTCTTTGTCTCGCCCACTCCAAACCTTGGACTAAAGCTTCATACTCAAAAAAAATATTAGAATAGCTAAAACAGAATGTAAAAGCTTGATAGTACTTATGTCCTTCTGGTGATATCATCATACATCCACCACCAGTACCTACTCTACTCCTTGAGCCATCAAAATAGAGCTCCCATAAATCATTTTCATGCTGCTCACTATGCTGTTCCTTACTCTTTTCAATATTAGGCACAAAAGAGTCAGACTCATGCATCATATAAACACCGATGTCAACCTCTTCCAACTTCTTTCCCGTATCCGCCTCATGAGCTTGAGGTGCCCACTCTTTAGGAAGGACATCTGATGTTCTTTCTATTTGAATCTTAGCCTCTTGAATAGTAGGCTACTCCACTTGTTCATTTGTAACCAAGTTGGCATTGATAGGGGACAGATTGTAAGGCTCAACATGAACCTTGGCTATGGGCTCTGATTTAATAATAGCTCTAGTGCCATATCTAGTTCTAAACATGTGAGACTAATCAGAGGATAGGTAACCACCTATCTTGGCCATAAAATCCCTAGATAAACAAATGGAAAAGTACGGGGGTAACTCAATAATGTATATATCCTATGGTATTGCAAAATTGGGATAGGCATCTAGAGTTAAAATCAAATTTTTAATAACCCCTACCGTGTTTACAGCCATACCATCCAATTGCACTACCCCCTTTTCTAGTGGCTCATATTCAATTCCCAACTTATCGACAATTTTTTTGGGCATAACTGAACTACTAGCCCCTAAGTCAATCATGCAATTGTGCACCATATGATCTCCTATGATTAATGATAAATAAAAAGGAGGAAGCTTGGCCTTAGTAGCTAGTTGTTCATTATTACCAATAGTAGTATTAGCCAACACAACCTTCTCCTTTTCTACACTAGGCTCATTTGAGACACTTAAACCTGATAAGGCTGATTGAAGCAGGTCCTTTTGACCCAGAATACTCAGAGAATTCCATATTGACATGGGTAAATTAATTTTCTTCATATGCTCCAATATATTGAAAGCTAAAATAGGTTTAACTTGACCCTTGGGAGGAATAACATTACCTTTAGCTAGAGGGGCCTGGTCTAATAAATCAGACTGCTGTTTGACTACCAAAGGCTGGCCCCTTAGTAGCATCCGGATTCAATCAGCTTTTGATGAGCCAGGAGCACTTTGATTCTAGTATGACCCTTGTTTCAATTGAGTTTGAACTGTATTAGGTTGATTTCCCTCATCTATTGCCCTCTTCTTACTGTGTGTATTGTCTGCAACTGAAGAATCAATGTGGAGTACTCCACAAAATTCTTCCCTTTGCCAGTTTAGGAATGTAGACTCATGTGTCTATTGCTCTTACTGCTGCACTTCAGTTATTACAGGCACATTATTGTTCTGGACCATCAAGGCTTGGTTAAGCATCCCATTTACACAGGTACTTTGATTATGAGGTTGATTACATGGAAAGCACCACTCGTAATCCTGGACTAAGTTGTTCTAGACAGGGGCAAGTTCTTTGGAAGTGCTTGCAGTATTAGAGTCATAAGCTTGATATGGCCTTGGGTGAGAAGTGGATTTTTGGCCTTGATTATAAGGCTGATAAGATGGTCTGTTGGTCTGACTTTGTTGGTAATTAGATTGAAATGAGGGTTGATAAGGTTTGAAACCTTGATTTTGTTGCTTTCTTAAATTAACCATCTCATTGCCAAAGGTAGTTAGAAGGCCTTTAATCTCTTGCAGTTCGTTAGCCTGAACTGGAAATGAGTTTGATTGACCATTAGGCTGGGTATCAGGTGCTGGTAATGTTGGTGCACTTGGAATAACAACCAAAAGAGGAACTTGCATAGGGGTTGGAGGCTGAAGAGTAGGAAATATTGGAATAGGTGGTCTTGGGGCAATTTTACCAGCCTATATGAGGTTGTTTTCAGCTCTAATAGCTATACTATATGCTGCAGGAAGTGTATCACCTCCCATTGATTGAATTATCACAGAAATATCACTATTTAAAGCTCTTAAATAGTATAATAATGCATGACTAGCAGTAGGCCTTACCATTTGTGGGATTCTATCCCATGTCCTTTGGAAACGGTGATTAAAATCTGACATGTCTTCATGTGGAGCTCTTTTGATTGTAGACAGTTGCTCCACCAATGACAAGTGGTCTGATTTATCTTCAAAAAAATTGCACATCTGGCTACCTAACTCATCCCATGTGGCTATAGAGTTGACAGGTAGGCCTCTGAACCATTGTAAGGCTTTTTCCTTGAAGGATGCCGCCAACAATCTGAGTGCAACATTTTCTTCAGTCACATGGTGAACAACACACAGGTTGGAAACATCTTTTATATGCTCTGTTGGGGTGGTATGATCCTCCCCATAAAAATATGGCAAACCTCTTAAGGCAGCAATAGGGATTTCATCATGCTGAGTCATATTCAATCGACTGCCTTGGTTAAAAGCCACAAACGGTTGATTTCTCACTACCGGGAGCATTGTTGTTGGGATGTTCTTAGTATCAACTACAAGAACAACAATATGTCCTCTAACAACAGGGTTTGACTTAGATCTTCTAAAATAAACAACTACCTTCTGGACCTTTTGGATTCCTCTTCCCCTTCTCCTAGGTGGGGACAACTGCAAATACTCAAAAATAGATGAATTACTCCTAGTCTGCACTCTTCTCATGAGTAGTAATGCACTGGAACTGCTAAATCTAAGCTTGGAGGCACCAAGTATGCTAACATTTATCTCTTAAAGACTACAATTTATGCTGCACATACCAAACAACATTATAATGATTTTTGATTTGAGACTGAAAACAACTCGTAGTCCCACTGGGCGTGCCAAAAACTGTTGTCAAATAAAGTTTGCGCCCTTGCTAAGCTATCGACTATAGCAACCTATTGACACATGGGAACACTTCAAGGTTGTGGGTGACCTGGGAATGAAGTGGACTTCCAAATTATGGGCTGGTTCCCCTTAAGATACTTTAAGAAAAATTGAAGAATGATAAGGAAAAGAGTAAGAAGGATGTACTTAAATCCACAACCTATCACTAACAGGTGATACACCAAAGATCAAAATATGACAATACTACAGAAAACTCACAGAAAATCTCAATAGAGCCAAACAATCTCACAATACAGAGGTTTATGTTTACAAAAATGAGTCTATGTAAGGTCCCGACTATTCTAATGTAGATAATACAAGGAAAACAAGATGTTTTCAGAGATATATGCACAATAGAAAGAGAACACTAAGATAAATCAACCTTGTGACATAATATCCTTTGCATCTAGCACTAAAGGAATTTGATAAAATAGAGGATCACATAGAATTTTATCATGCAACTCACAACCAGTCACTAAAAAAACAAAGAAAATCTATGAAGGAAAATAACTTTCTATTGAGAAAATAAGGAGTGTTTGTGTTACAGATCTATAGTATTCATAAAAAATGAGTTACAAATTCTGAATAATGCTCTTTCAGTAGTCTCCTAACTAAGAACTAGTTTACAAAAAGGCGAAAATGCCATATATACAACCAAGAGTGTCGACCCCTGCCTTAGGGTTTTTGAAAAATGAGTCGGCGCCTGGACATGTCAGCCCTAGAAGTGCCTTGGAACAAAGTCAATGGAGCATTCAATGCACATCCCCTTCTATGTCGGCAAGAGATTACTCCTAGGGATATCTTTAGATCTTTTACAGCCATTGTTACTAGCTTGCAGCCTTTGTGTCCATCCTCTAGATTTCATCAGAGCCACCTTGAATGCTTCATTGATATGGTCATTAGTGCCGCCCCACTTCTCCAGTTGACACCTCCAGCTGCTATTGTGACTCGCGGCTACCTCCCCTTCGAGAAGCAGTATTAGATCTATCCACTAGATTCAACGCCATTACTGACTGATCACCCTTGATCTTAGAGTAGAGCAATGTCAGCATGCTCCATCGATTCCATTTGCAGAGGGGAGCCGAACAGTCAAACTGCTCGTGATTTGCCCTAGCGCCTTCTGATTGGTTGAGTTTGTGCCAAGTAGATTCCAAGGTGGTCAAAGGTTGCTTTAGAAGGATCACACGTCGATGAGACTTTGGATGTCAATGAGACCTTATGTCGATATCAATTTCTCTCGGCGAGGCCTTTACCAATCATCGAGACATCTTGCCGACTTGACCTTCCTTTTGGTGAACTGGGCTCCCATCGGGGTGACTCTCCTGTGTCGATAGAACCTCCTACTGAGCTCACTTCCTTTTGGCAACATTCACTAGTTGGAAAGACATCACTAGGTCGGGGAGACCTTTTTCTGACATGGAATGTTATACTGAAGGCTCCCTCAATCAGCAAAACCCTTTGCATCACTGAGACATCTTGGCAATTCCTACATCCTTTGCCCAAACCAACACCTCCTACCGAGGCTTCTTCATTTGTCGGAAAGACTCCTGAGTGTCAGCGAGAGATCTTATTGAAAGCAAAATGCTAACTCGAGACCCACCATTCCATTGCGAGACATTATGCCTTCGTCGAGACATCATAGCGAAACTACTTTCTTTGGCCGAGACTAGCTCTGTTCGCCGAGACATTACCATGTCAGAAAGACATTACTTCGATGGCTGGAAACTATACTGATGTCAAATATGTCAGGGAGACTTTCTATATTCGGTGAGACATTCTGGTGAAGGAACCAACCTTTGCCAAGAGCCTATCCCCTCAAGAAGACATCTTACCGAAGGAAAACTTTAAACTGAGAACTCCCTGGTGAACTACCGTCCGCGGGATCTCATAGTGAGGTCCTCATTTCGTGGAAAAGGCACTCCTTTTCACTGAGGATTTTCAAAACTAGCAGGGGCAGAACCAAGACAAAACCAGAACCAGGACTAGAACCAAAACTGGACCTGAAACTTCCCCGAAGTTTCAAGTTCAAATTCCGTTATGATCCTACTCCCGGAAAAACATGAGGGATGAAGGAAGAAAAAAAAAACATAAGGGGAAACCAAGGAGGATACATCCCTCGATCATAGGTCACGAAGAAAAGAAAAGAAGAAAGAGAAAAACTAGGATTGGAACCAGAGAGGAAAGAGGAACCAGGACTTTGGAAAAGTTCTGAGTTCAGATCTCGACCCGGGCCCGACCACCTCGGAAAGAAAGAAAGCGCACTAAGCAAAAGAAAGCAAGGTGGGATCAGAACTAAAACCGATCCTGGGTAAAATAGAGCGGGGGCAGGGGTGGAAACAAACCAGAAACTGAAACTTCAGGGAAGTTTCATGTTCAGATTCTGACCCGAACCTACCTCCAACGCTTTACAAGGACAAGAAAAGGGGACAAAAAAAGAAGGAAAAGTAGGGGAGGAAACACTCCTCGACCACAGAAAAGAGAAAGAAGAGAAGACAAACAAACAAGCCCGGTGGAACTAGAACTGGAACTAAATCAGGAACTGGAACTTTAGAAAAGTTTCAAGTTTAGATTCGGTCCCGTCCCAGCCTTCGATAGAACAAAAGAAAAAGGGCGCAAGGAGAACACAGCGGAACCGAGGTTGGAACTGGATCCCGAGTAAAATAGAGTGGGGGCGGGGGCGGAAACAAATCAAAAACTGAAACTTTCGTCAAGTTTGAAGTTCAGATCCCGACTCGGTTCCGCCCCCAACAAAACAAAAGAAAAGAGGAAAGAAGAAAGCAAAACAAAAAAAAGGAAAAGAGAAGGCAAAACATAAAAAAAATAAAATGAAAACCCAGCCCCAAGCTGAAGACCTACACGTTGGGCTCAACCCTCCTGGGAGCCACATTTAATCCACGTGTTGAATTAAAACATCATTTTCCCCTTCATCGCACAAGAAGCAAACAAGTTAGAAAAATGTGATCTTGAAGCAAGTGTTCCTCCATTTGGTCTTCGAGAACCTTGAAAACATGGGTTACCCACTGATTGAGCCCATAGGTGAAAAATGGGTAACAGTTACACTTCAAGTGGCTATGACTAAGCAGAGATAGGAAATTACAGAGTAAAAATACCACAATTCCTCACAATTTATGATTAAACAATAGCCCTAACAAAATATTTTAATGAACTCAATGACAAGCATAGCAGACCCCCCCTTTCCCAAATTTAGGTGTAGAATGACTGGGAAACAAAGAAAATTAACTCACGGCTTTTTTCGCACAAACTCCAATTTCTGGTTGCAGCGTTTTGCAATTTCACCTTTGGCTCTGAAACTGTTTCCACAAAATACTTGGATGCTTTGTGATACAAATGAGATGAGTAAATTAATTTTATGTTGATCAAATCCTACCAGTAGATGTCTCATCCACCATTAAAGCCCACTCGCGGGCTGCACGAAGGGCTCCAACCATAATTTGATACATATTTAAATTTGAGCTGTTGATCCTTCAGGTTTATCAAATCATCGACGACCATCTTCAAAACAGGCTAACATAATCGCCAACACGGCAATAAAGGTGCCCACTATGTCATACGCTGTGAAGGAATGCCACGTGGCTGTTTCCCGTGATATCGCAATCCTTTGATTTACCATCGTGGGATGGTGGGCACCATCGATATTTTTACCATAAATCTTGCTCCTTCAAAAATGGTCGTCGTCCTTTTCCTTTAACTGTCGAGTAGCTTTTCCCTTAAAATCATAACATCTACGTTGAAATAAAACACGTGCATTTTACAAGTGCATTAGTAATCTACCCTGTAATACATTTAAAACCAACGAACGCTTTCTTCACTCCTTAGTCTTCATTGGATGAGACACGTGGCAGGCACCCGCGACATTGTGATCCCAAAATTCCTAATCGCAGGATGGCGGGCACCGTCAATCTTGAAGAGACAGCTCATCAATGGTCACGCAGATTTCATCCTTTAGGAAGGGCATGTGGCACCCGCCCGTGATATCGTGATCCCTGCAATCCCTGATCACAGGATAGCGGGCGTCATTGATCTCATTCCTTTAACACAGTTGCCAACCATGTTGTTAACCTTTGAGAAGCTTTTCCAGTGAGATTATAACATATCCATCGATTTAGAATATGTGCGTCTGGAGAATACTTTAGTAATCCACCCCTTAATACATTTAAAGCCGGCTAGTGTTTCCTTTACTCTTTAGGCTTCATCGGATGAGACACGTGGCGCCCGCTCGTGATTTCGCAATCAACCCAAGCACCATCACGAGATGGCAGGGAACGACTCAGATCAAATGGTAGTTGGTTAGCGATAGCTCAAATTTGATCCCCCAGATAGGACATGTGGCACCCGCCCGTGATTTCGCGATCCTTCAATTCCCGATCACTGGATGGCGGGCACCGTTGATATCTGCAGGAAATAGATCAATGACAACACTAAATCAACCCTTGCAAAATAAAACATTCATTAAAAGGAGAAGTGGGCATTACTAGGCAAACGACAAATAAAAAAATTATATTTATAGAAGAAAAATAAAATAAATTTACAATTTGTTTTATAATTTCACTTTTAACTTTAAATGTATGTTCACTCATTAAGTTGTATTTTTTTTACAATCACATTTTTATTTTAGATGTTTGTTTATAAAATATAAAGATGCATCAAAAATATATTAGAAATATTTTTCTTTATATTATATACCATTCATAACATTAAATTAACATAGAATAATTTCAAATATCACTTAACCAATCAAGAAAAATTTAATCATTACTATGCAACATTATTCTCACATCAAACTAACAAATAAACATTGAAAACAAATTTATCTTTTTATATTATAACATTCATAACTTAAACCTTTTATACACAATATCAACTTAATTATAAAAAACACATAAAATTATTTATAAGCAACTTAAATTTTTTAACAATTTAATAAAATATAATTATATAATTAAGAAAAATTAAATAAGAATTTTAGATAAATTTATGAAATATTGATTTACTTATCAAGAAAAAATCAATGATAAATTTACTTATTATAGATAAATTTACTTACCAATCTATTTTAACCATCAAGAAAAAATTAATCATTAGTGATTGCAACATTATTGGCACATCTTTTAAACTAACAAATAAACATTGAAAGCACATTTATTTTTTATATTATGACATTCATAACTTAAACCTTTTTATACACAATGTCAAGTTAACTATAAATTGTATAGAGTTTAGAATTGCTATATCTCTCATATATCAACATAGGTAAATTTGAAAATATTTTAAATTATATAATTTCAAAAAAAAATTGAATGAATTTATAGAAGATTATTTTTATTAAAGTGATAGAATCTAATCCCAATACTAACATTAATTATAAGTCTAACCATAACCCCAACCCTAAAACTAACACTAATTAACTTCAAACCTAACTCTAATTTTATATCCAACCCTAAACATAACTATGATTCTAAAACTAACATTAATGAAACCCTAATTGAACCATAACCCTAACCCTAATACTAACCCCTTGCTGGCTGAACCCAACACTAACCCCAAGCTCTATCATGAGACTCCAATCTTTACCCCCAACCCCAACTCCTAATCCTAATTGAATCCTATACCTAATTTTAATTAAAGTCTAACCCTATTTGAACCTTAAACTTAATTGAACTCATGTTTAGGGTTAGGGTTCAATTAAGGTTAGGGTTGAATTATGGTTATGATTAGGGTCAAAATTCAAATAGGATTATGGTTGGAGTTTAATTAAGGTTGCTATTCACTTAGGGTTAAGGTTCAATTAGTATTCAATTTGGGTTAGGGATCAATTAGGGTTATAATTCAATAAGGGTTTAATTAAGGTCAGGGTTAAGGTTAGTCTTAAATTAGGGCTAGGATTGGAGGTTAGGGTTCAATTAAGGTAAGGGTTATTGTCTATTTTAGGGTTAGGGTTCAATTAGAGTTCTCTAGGGTTTTGATACAATTAGGGTTAGGTTTCAACAATACCTAGGGTTACGATTACAGTTCAATTAGTGTTAGAGTTAGGGTTATAATACGAGTTCAATCAGGTTAGGGTCAAGGTTTAATTAGTGTTAAAGTTAGGGTTGCAATAATAAAATTTTCCATAATGATATGGAAAGGCAGTCAATTGGATTCACATACAAATGCAAAAATAAGAGTTGGTAATTAAGAATTCTCTAGATCTAAAGTTATAACAACAAATACAATCCTTAGCTTAATCATTTGTTCTTTGTTAGGGTTGGGATAAGAATTTAACGGGGCCAACTGAGACTTAGGAAATAAAACCCTGCAGAGGAAATAAAGTATTAAAATCAAAGTTGGGTTTTAATTTTAATCCGGTGACGTAAGCCTAAGCCATTAACTCCAGTGGTCATGTTGCCGACAGCTTAGCGAAAGCCTTTCATTAAATACTAACCATGCAATGCATAGGTTTTCCAGATTCGAAGATATGGGAGAAGATCTTGATCATACCCTGCCAACTCACAGACCTAAGGTGTCACCCTGTTATTTGGCGCGAGGTCAGCAAAAGATAGATGTATGTCGTGTATGGAATGTGGGGCCCAATCTCCACTATTGAGCTCATAACCTGTGGTTTTAGATTGACAACCAAGATCAAAAGCTAATGTAAATCTTTGATGTTCCCTACTAGCTCGCAGGAGGAAGATGAGGGTTGGTGAAGCATTAATGAATTATTCCTTGCTTGTGTAGTCACATCGATCTCAATCTGTGTGAAGATGTTGTTGGCAATCATGAAGGGTGATCTTTGGATTCTCATCCAGCTCTAGTTAAATGGTGATAGTACATACACCACCAAATTGCCATGTTTGCACATACATATTTACTAAGCATTGATGAAGGTTGCCATTACCTCACACAATAAATACAAGAGGAGTTAACTACTAATAGTGTCATTCTTGTAGCAGTTAGAGCACTTTGTGGGCTGATTCTAATCAAGTTTGAGTGCTTGTCTAAGAAGAGAAAATTTGTAAGTCAGTAAGGAGGTCTATTCGTTTGAGCTCACAAAAGCTCAGTCCTGCTATTTAGGAAGGTGCTTTGGTTGAGCAACAACGTCTTGGAATTGCAACCTTCTACTGCTTTGGTTGCAATAGAAGGTTGGAATTCGGGGACATTGCTCTACTCAATTCAGATGACAAAGGCAAGCAGTCAGTGTGCTCTGGATGCGGCCAACACTCGCCCATTAACCTTACGAGCAACACTTCTGATGATGTAACCAAGATTGACTTGGACTACTGTCGGTATTTAAGTCACTTCAATCACGGTCTGCCCTCTGATGAGGAAATGATATCTATGGGCACATCAACTATTAAAACCCCAAGCGGACGGACTAGAACCGTATTGGGCAAGGACAAGAAAGAAGAGGAGGCTGAGGGTCTACCGTATTAGGCAACAACTAGAAGCGGGAGTGTATACCAAGGTCTGAGTGTTGGTAAGGGTAGAGTGGTGGGTAAATAAGAAGTTGTTATGGTATAATAAGTGGAAATTTAGTTTGCCTAGTTTTGGTGGATAGCGTGAGGGATTTTGATGACAATTTGTGTTCCCTATTCTTTACTACGAGTTCCTTACTATATATGTTTTGTAGATTCAACATGTGGGAAGTTTTGTAATTTAAAATGCAATGGAAGTTATGTTCAAATGAAAATTTGTAGGTGAAATTACGGCTGAGCCGAAACTGTTAACTCTCTTGTCATATAAAGAAATTCAAGGCTCATTTGTAGGGAAAGATTGATGAAATCTCCTGTGGTTTGAGTTGAATATATGGGTAGAAAGATATCATCCTCGTGAGGTATCGTATTTTCATTGGATCATTAAAACCCAAGCCGAGCCAGAATGGGAATAGATAGCTGTTTTATTTTTTGGATGAATATATGGAAATTATCTTAAATTGTATCTTGAGATACGACTTATAAGCATGAATAAATGTAATTCTAATATATTTTCTGTATCAATAGTTGGAGTGAATTTTGAATGAAATGTTAATGAAGTTGTCATTCTTCTTTTG
This sequence comes from Sequoia sempervirens, assembly GCA_007258455.2. Taxonomy (NCBI): domain Eukaryota; kingdom Viridiplantae; phylum Streptophyta; class Pinopsida; order Cupressales; family Cupressaceae; genus Sequoia; species Sequoia sempervirens. The sequence goes on along the minus strand of VDFB02024621.1, from coordinate 186,914 downwards.
AGAATTGTTCGATTATTATTATGCATGTTTTTGCTTTGATTCAGAGAAATCAATTAAATGCTTAAATGGAGTCATAAGTTTATAATTATTCCGAATTTGATGGTAGTAATGGAAATCAGAAATTGAGCTCCATAATGCAAGGTGACCCATATGGTGATATTCTATTAAATTCTTGAATGCATTTAAGTAACAATAAATGGAGTAACTAAATATTTAATGAAGAATAAAAGAATAATATGTAAAATGGAGTCACTCACTCCCTCCCTCTATCTCTCCCTTAACCTAAACCCTTATCCTTAAACTTTAAACCATAATATTAGGTGTGTATTAAAAACATTATAAAAGTATAAATTTTTGGAGTTCTATTAGGAATTGAATGATAAATGACGATGAATGGGAAAATCTAAGGCACTTTAATATTTTCAACTAAAAAGTTAAGAGTTCAATTAGGATGAGTGTTCACTTAGGGTTAGGTTTAGGGTTCAATTAATGCTCAATTTGGGTTAGGATTGAGGATGAGGTTGGGGTTTAATTAAGGTTATGAATTCAATAAGAGTTCAAATAGGGTCAAGGTTAAGATTAGGGTTGGGGTTAAGGTTCAATTAGGATAAGAATTAGTGTTAGGGTTAGGATTAGAGTTCAACTATAGTTCAAAGTTAGGGTTATGGTACAATTAGGACTACTGTTCAATAAGTGTTCCCTTAGGGTTATGATTAGAGTTATGAATCTACAATTAGGGTTCAATTAATGTTCACTTAGGGTTTCTTTCTTGGGAGAAGTTTATTGTATGGTAAGTGTATTTTATAAAATTAATATGTCAATAATTAGTTGTAGATAATACTACATGTGATTTTTCATATGGTATTAAATTGTAGATTAAAATTGATAATAGATTTCCTTCCTTCTTTTGCATTGTAAGCTACCATAATATATGGCCTTAAAATCCTATTCATATTTTGAGCTTTTCTAAACTATACAACACGACATCCAACAAATAAATTTGTTATGCATTTTTTCCAAGCACAAATCCTTAGAATTCTTAATGTGTTACTTAGGTTAATTCTTTATTGCAATAAATAAATACACACTAATATATATATTATGGATTTGAGGGAAAATATTAAAATATTTATATATATAGAAAAATTTAAATGCAATGGATTCAAGTACATACCTTTGCTTTTGTTAATGTTGATGAAGATACAAATGCTTGATGAAGTGCCAAATTTGATGACATGATATAAAAAACTAGAATATCTTTGCTCTATGTGGCACTTGAAATTTTGTACAAAACTATAACTAACTCTACATCAAATTTGTGACTTTGGACCTATTTTGCATCAATAAATATGAGCTTTGACACATGCCTCCTAATCTAGCATACAATATGTACTTAAATGCTCTCAAAATAGTTGGGAGTAGTGTTGAGATTGGTGGATCTTTGGGAAGGTCCAATGCTTCACCTTTGTATCTCTCCCTATAGATAGAGGTAGAGATGAATATAGAATGAGAGAGGCAAAGGGATAAAAATAGATAGAGATATAGAGAGAGATAGAGGGAGAAATAAATATATAGAGGGATAGGGAGATAGAGGGGGGATATATATATATAGAGAGAGATAAGTAGAAAAAGATATTAATATTTCATTTTTTGAAAAATATGTAATTTTTTAACCATTTTCCTATATATTTAGTATTAAATTTTTTGCATCTTTTAACAATTCAATATATAATACAAATAAAATATAGTTAATAATTTAATTAACTAGCATACCTATACTAATTAATAATATATGTACAACATGCCAAGAGTTATCTTTATCAACATGCCTATTGACTTGAAAAAATGCTTACATTTTCATGAAAATGAATTTGGAAAGCAATCAATTTGATTTCATTATTGTTTGTGTCATTGTTTATCTCAATTCCCGTATATAAGGGTACACATTGAAATTTGAAATCATACCAACTTGTCTATAACAACAATCAACCATGAACAATAAATTTAAAAGAAAAAATATTCATGAATCATTAGATTTAGTATTGATAGCATCAAAGAAGTATATCATGATAAAATGGCATTAACTAACTTAGATATATCTATTGAAAAGGACCTTTTGTATAATGTGTGAAAACTTAACATCATCTTGTTTTTCATGCTTCAAAATGTTCAATTCTTTTGTTGTTACACCCATAATTTCTTTTGCTGCTTCTTCAAAAGTTGTAATCCAAGTGAATGAAGTATGGTCTTCCACTTTGCATTGAAGTATATATTTATAATCACATTCAGGGAAAGTTTTGTCACATCTTCCACAATACCACTGACCATTTTCATTAGTGTTTACCTTCATTTTGCAGTGCCTATCTCCAATTTTCAAGGGGCATGTTGTATAACAAAACTTTTCTACCTTAATGAAAGATAAGGTAGCTTTTATCACATCCAATAAGGTTTACCAGAGTTGGAAATGTCTTGATCCTGTATTTGTGAGATACTAGGGTTCAGAACAAATAGGGTTAGGGTTGGGGTTCAATTACGGCTAGAGTTTAATTAGGGTTAGGGTTCAATTAGGGTTAGGGTTAAGGTTATGGTTTGGGCTAAATCAGGGTTAAAGTTGAATTAGGATAAGTGTTCACTTAGGGTTATTGTTAGGCTTAAGATTGGGCTTAAGATTTACTTATATAGTATTTTGGATAATAGAAACAATTTTGATTGATTTAATATTTTCTAAATTCATTATTAAATTTAAATCTTATAATTTATTCTCTAAATTCATTATAGAAACAATGTATGAGAATTTATTCTCTTGATTTTGAGGGTGAAAGTGTGGCTACATAGGGTTTCTATACATAGTATTTGTAGGAGAATGGTATCTCTATTTTGAATTATTCTAAACCTTGTTTCTATGTAGTAGTTTTTAAATTCATTTTGTTGTTATACTCTATAATTAATAGTTTATATATTGTACTCTCTCTATACATGATTTTTAGCAAGATTGGGGACACTAATAGAACCTTCATTTATTTTTTTAAAAAGACTAAGAAATGTATGAAAATTTGACAACATGAAAACCATGAAAATAAAAGTGAAAATAAAAATTTAACATAGTAAAAATGGCCAATCATGTGCCAAAAATGAAAAGAACCATTTGTTGTTACTCTAATATTTCAACCACATACTAAATTACCAAGTGCATTTTATAAATGTATCATGCAATTGGAGCACAATATTGGGAATCAATGTGAATGATTCTCATCAAAAAACTAGACAAGCTTTGAGATTGAAGGACCCAAGCTCTTTGTAGGTTTTCAATGAAGATTTAATTAGCCACTAATAGGAACAATAAGAAAATAGATAAATGTGAAAATAAATCCTAATCTCTAAGAGTGTTGTGCTAATAATTACATACACATCTCATAAATTTCAATAGAGATATGAGACACATTTATAGAAATAAAGGAAAGAAATAGCTATTTAGAATATAGTTATTAATCTACAAAAGATTAGGACCTACGTACTTCAAGAGATTAATAAAAATAAGTTTTTATTTATAATTTTTAAATTTGATAATTTTGAAATTATCATAGATGTAAAGTAAAGATAAAATATTTTTCAACAAAAAAAATAAAAATGACAAACAAATAATGTGATTAATCAAGAATAACATGATATTGCAAAAAATATAATAAATAAAAGAATATGTATAATTGTACATAAGCCATCAAAAGTCCAAATATACCTATATTTATAATAAATAAAAGAATATGCATAATTATACATAAGCCATCAAAAGTCTAAATATACCTATCTTTAAAGTCTAAATATGCCTATCTTTAAAGTCTAAATATACCTATCTTTATAATAAATAAAAGAATATGCATAATTGTACATAAGCCATCAAAAGTCTAAATATACCTATATCTCCCCAACTGTCGGGGAGATATCTCCCCGAAACAAATCCGTCTCTCTGAACTCAAATTTCATTTTGGCGAGACCCTCAAACTTCTGCCAGGCCTCTTGGCGCACATCTTTCTTCTCCCCGATAGGATATTTTGTCTTAGATGGGACACATGTTGCCCGCCCGCGATATTGCCATCCTACAATTCCTGATCACGGGATGGCGGGCAACCATTGATCTTGAAGGAATTTTGATCGACGGCAGCTTGAATTTCATCCTTCTAAAAAATAAAACATTCATTAGAGGGAAAGGGGACATTACTAGGTGGATGGAAAATTTCCTTGATCCCCACCTTGTACAGTCCACGTGGTAGCCTCCTGTGATTTCACAATCAACCAAAGCACCATTGCGGGATGGCGGGGAACGACTCAGATCAAAGGATAGTTGATGAACAATCGCGCAAATTTGATCCACAAATGGGACACGTGTCGCCCACCTGTGATATCACCATCCTACAATTCTCGATCACGGGATGGCGGGCAACTGTTGATCTTGAAGGAATTTTGATCGACAACAGCACAAATTTCATCCTTCTGAAAAATAAAACATTCATTAAAGGGAAAGAGGACATTACTAGGTGGATGGAAAACAATGACATAGGTTTTTTTAAAACTGTTCAACACAGGGCCAACCAGGACTTAGGAAAATAAAACCCGTAGAGGAAATAAAATATTAAGACCAAAGGGACTAGGCCTAGATGGAACGATGGGTATAAGATGTTTTTAAAACCCTTCAAAAAAGGTAACAGTGAAATAGATCCCGACCAAGGCATTACGTAAACATAAGGGTTTAAGATGAAGACAAAGCTAAAACCCCAGCCTTAAGAAATTTTCCAACACCATGAAAGACTAGTGACATAAGGTAGGGCATGAGTGAAACATTAGGAACAAAATTTGAAGTTCCATCAGTACAAGCATTGGATAATTTTATATTAATAGTTTGTCCTATTAGAAATATAAAAGATGAGCACAATAAATAACATGTATTTTCCCATTAAATGTGAAGGATTTTCAAAAAGTTATAGTGTTCAACTATTGGTCCATTTTTGTTCAATATAAGTTGTATTTTAAATCATTATGTGTTGTTTTTATAACAACAAATAGATTTTTCGTGTTCAACTATTAGTCCATATGTGTTGTTTTTATAAAATAGAACCTCAAAAATAAAACTTTGAAGCTCCATCACTACCCATAACCTTAAACCCTAAACCATTAACCCTTAACCCTTAAGCCTCAAACCCTTAAACCCTCTACCCTCTCTCTCTCTCTCTCAAGTCTCTCCCTCCTACCTCCTCTCCCTCTCTCGGGTCTCTCTCTCAAGTCTCTCCTCCTACCCTTCTCCTCTCTTAGGTCTTTCTCTCACTCCTCCTCCCTCTCTTGGTCTTTCTCTCTCCTCCTCCTCTCTCTATCTCTCCTCAACTATCTTCAATATCCTACCCCCTCTCCCTCTCTTAGGTCTCTCTCTCTCCTCCTCCTCCCTCCTATCTCTATCCCTCCACCCTTAACCTTAAACCCTTAAACCATCTACCCTCTACCATTAACCCTCCCTCCTCTATCTCTCTCCTCCCTCCCTCTCTCTCTCTCTCAAGTCTCTCCCTCCCTGCTTTCCCTCCCTCTGGGAGTCTCTCTCTCTCATTCACTCTATCTCAAGTCTCGCCCTCCTACCCCTTCTCCCTCTCTTAGGTCTTTCTCTCACTCACTCACTCCCTCTATCTCTCTCCCCTCCATACCCTTAAACTATAAACCCTTAAACCTTCTACCCTCTACGTTTAACCCTCTATCCCATATCTCTCCCACTCCCTCCCTCTTTCCCTCTTTTCATCTTCAATCTTCATATTATGTTTCTTTGCCTTCTAATTTTGCATTTTAAATGAAAAAACTTGGTTTTACACCTTATTTAAGTCATTTAATCCTTGATTTTGGTCTCCAATAGATTTATTTAAAACTATAGACACCATCCAATTGAATTATGAGATTCCTCTCTTCTTCTATTAGTATGTAAGAAAAATCATTTGAGAGGTCTTTTTGGATCTTAGTCATTCTACTTTTAAGGAGATCCTTTCTTTGAAAAGGTTTCTAAAGACTTGGATATTCCACTCTTTTATTTAAGTTTTATGAATTTTAACTTTTGATTGAATATGCACATCTTAGTGCAATGATCAACTATTTGGGTGAGCCAAGATTCAGTGACAACCATTCCTCTCTCTCTCCCCTTCCCCTCTCTCATAACTCATAAAGAAGTGGCATATTTCATGAAGAAGTGAAATAAGTATTTTTTTGTTTCAAATAAAATATCACAACTCTCCACTATAAGTATATCATTTAAAAAAAATGGTCATTTAATAAAATAAGACACTCATTGAAACAAGTGTTGTTATCATAGTGAAAAAATATTGTTCTTATCTGTACAACAATTGGGGTATCAATGTATAAACCCTTAAACCATCTACCCTGTACCCTTAACCCTCCCTCCTTCTATCTATCTCCCTCCTCCTCCTCTCTCTCTCAGGCATCTTGATATCCTGCCCCTCTCTCCTCGCTTTAGGTCTCTTCTTCATTCTCACTACTCCTCTATTCTCCCTTAACCCTAAACCCTAAACCCTTAACTCCTATTTAAACCCTTTCTAATTTCTACCTTAACCTCCCTTCTCAGAGTCTCTCCCACTCTTCCTCTCTCTCTCTCAAGCATTCCCTTGGAGAGAGAGAGAGATAATTAGGAGGGGAAGGGGAGGGAAGAGTCTTGAGGGTAGAGGATAGAAGGTTTAAGGGTTTGCGGCTGAGGAGGTAGGAGGGAGAAAAGACCAAGAGAGGAGTGAGTGAGTGAGTGAAAGACCCAAGAGAGGGAGAAGGGTAGGAGGGAGAATTGCAGAGAGAGACCTAAGAGAGGGAGAGGTAGGGAGGGAGACACTGAGAGAGAGAGAGAGGGTAGAGGGTTTAAGGGTTAAGGGTTAATAGTTTAGGGTTTAGGGTTATGGGTAGTGATGGAACTTCAAAGTTTTATTCTCTGTGTTCTATTTTATAAAAAAAACACATATGGACTAATAGTTGAACACAAAAAATCTATTTGTTGTTATAAAAACAACACATAATGATTTAAAATACAACTTATATTGAACAAAAATGGACTAATAGTTGAATCTTATTTTCCCTCTATCTCTATTTTTCTTATTGTTCCTATTAGTGGCTAATTAAATCTTCATTGAAAACCTACAAAGAGCTTGGGTCCTTCAATCTCAAAGCTTGTCTAATTTCTTGATGAGAATCATTCACATTGATTCCAAATATTGTGCTCCTTGCATGATACATTTATAAAATTCAATTGGTAATTTAGTATGTGGTTGAAACATTAGAGTAACAACAAATGGTTCTTTTCATTTTTGGCACATGATTGTCCATTTTTACTATATTAAATTTTTATTTTCACTTTTATTTTCATGGTTTTAATGTTGTAAAATTTTCATACATTTCTTAGTCTTTTTAAAAAAATAAATGAAGGTTCTATTAGTGTCCCCAATCTTGCTAAAAATCATGTATAGAGAGAGTACAATATATAAACTATTAATTATAAAGTATAACAACAAAATGAATTTAAAAAATACTACATAAAAACAAGGTTTAGAATAATTCAAAATAGAGATACCATTCTCCTACAAATACTATGTATAGAAACCCTATGTAGCCACACTTTCA
>VDFB02024621.1:129094-155148 GCA_007258455.2 Sequoia sempervirens | reverse complement strand
GAGTGAGTTGTTTGAGATTGCAGCTGAGGGTGTAATACCCAGTCTTAAAGGAAGTTAGCAAAGCAGTAAATGTGCAAGAAAATCAAATCATACACAACAAACAATTCACAATGTTATTTTCCATAATGCCTTGAGTTTGAAGACAAAAATCTCATTGTATCTTCATGATGAAAGTGGTGACCTTAATGGTCAATCACTGGCAACCATGATTTTAAAACATGCTATTGTGCTTATGGAGGCAACATTTTAAGCAAGGCAGTGAGTGGTGGTTTGGAACAATGGCAGGTATGAAGGACTTGTTTTATATGCATACTATGCAGTCTAGCTTAAGACAACGTTCTTAGAAGAGATTGAAGGTGGATTATGGAACTCAAGGGTTACCATGAAAAGGATTAAAGCAAAGAATAAGATCTATTTAAAAGCCACGATCATGAAGATATTAAAGATGTCACATGCAAAAACCTAGTAGCTGGAGTAATGGATATAGTGCCAAAGAGGATAGTGTGCTGGGGCAGATTTAGGAGATCTCCACATTATCTAATTACAGGGAAATACATCATTTATTTATTTTTTTAACTAAAAGAAATCATTCTAAACCCTATATAGGATACATTAATACTTCAAAATCCTCTAAAAGAATTTGAGATTATGCAAATATATGTCAAGTAACATTCATAAAGTTTAGAAAATCTTGATCACTCTCTAGAATAGCCCATTAAACATGGGTTGTGCTTGAATGCACTACATAATTGATATAACACAACCACTCTGCATATCAACCAAGTTATAGGCTCTTTATTGCAGCAAGAGGTAATCACTCTTCGATCATGCTATAATTACATCCTATCTTGTTAAACTTGAGACAACCTGAATGCACCCAATGATGATTGACACCTACATTATACAACCTGAATTAACTACATTATATGAGTGTCTGCATTTCTATCACAACATAGCCACATTAAACTTGGGTCACACATGAATACATCTTGTATTTGTTATAGCACAACTGTGCCACATGACCAATACAGTTATGGATCACATAATTATAGTCATAAGAATTTGTTCCTCCGTTGTGATCTTATGGTGATTCCACACAACAAAATCTGGACATGTAATTCTCAAAACCCTTAACCTCTAAAAATGAAATCTAATGAGATGTTGCTTTAAAATATGATTTTCAAACCTGGAACTACAAATCTGAATTCACAACTGAATTCTGCAAAAAGACAATGACTACCCTCAATCTAGTGATATCTTCTTGAATTTTTTCTAATTTTTCCCAAGAAAATCGTCCTTAGTTCTCCACAAACTATCTCAAGTAGAGAAAAACATTGTGGCAATAAATCAGGCGTGAACTCACTTTTCTTTATGTCGGCCACAATTTGATTTTTTTTAATTTTTCATGTTTTTCAAAAATTCGACAAAAATAATAGCCGACATTTCGACGAACGTCGGGGATAAACTTTCAAAAAATTGGAAATTACACAACAAATTTTACAAGCACCCAATGAACATCGAATTTTACATATTTCGTTGAATAGTTTCGTCGTATTTTGTAGTCAAATGTATTAGTGCATGCACAATATCTAGTAGCTTACTATAAGCTATCCACTTTTCCTTGTTCAATTCCTTTCTATTTAAATCAAATTCATAATTTATCAGGTCCTCAGGGAAATTGAACTCATGTGCAAATTTTCCACCTTTTATTCTTTGTCTAAAAAGAGAAAATAAACCTTCAGGATCATGTTGTCGCCTTAGACCAAATCTCAAATGGTAATCAACAAAGAATTTGTCAAAATGTGTCCAGCCTCCCTTTGAAAATGTAAAGTCAGACACTACTGTATAATCAGGGAATAATGTTCCCTTCCCCTTTCCAGTTAGGTTATCTTCATGAATACACCCCATCTGCCACATAACTTCTTCAAACCCTAGTCTTGGTGGCACATTGTATGGCAGTATGTGAGGGGTTCCTTGAAATCCATATATTCTCAAGACAGTGCTAATTAGATATGGGATAATGTCACCCCAGTTATGTAAAACCCTCAATTCTGGTTTCCTCTACTTCGGCCTAAGGAAATCATGCACTTCCTGAGGGATACTAGGTACATTTACCATCAATCTAGCCCTCAATCTTGTGACAAAACAATTATCAAATTGCACATAACTAGTGCTTTCCTTATTACAGGACAAATCTGTAGCCCATATCTATACTGACAATCTTTCTCCAGTAACTAATTGTCTTATGTTCATCTTCTCAGCAAAGAAATCAACATTCCTAAACAAGAACATATGCATCAACATGGAATACCAAAATAATTGAGTACCCGTATCACCATTCTGCAGCTTCGATAGTCCTTCATCTATCCTCTCCACCAAAAAGGAAGTGAAGTCATATGTTATAGAGAAGTTAGGGTGTTGTATTTACACCCCCATGAACATGTATGCAATCAACATTACTGCACCAGGGCTGAAACCCAAAATATGACATAGTGAATAGAAAGTAGCTAGGAAAGGCTTTCCAAAACAATTCAATCTGAAGGGTTCCTGGTCACTAGGGCTGATGTGAAATTGTGAATCCCCTACCTTAACCAGATGAGGTGGAAGCAGCTTAACCCTAAAAAGAGATTTTAATTTTGTATACTCTTGCTTCATTTCTTCAGGATTAATAGGAACCAAGTCATCACTTGGCTCACTCAAATCAAAAGTCTTTTGGATAACATCTCTGTTAATTTCTAATAGAATCCCTCCATCATTATCTCTGATTACCCATGTGATAGGGTCATATCATTTGGCCATTGCTCTAAGTAAGTCCACATTAGGGAACACATTTGGAACAACCAGCTTTCCCATGTCGTATATCCATCCATTTGAAAAAGGATGAGGCAAATTCCTCTGTCTATACCATAATCTGAACATTTCTAAGCCTGTAAGTGGAACCCTAGTATCAACAATGTTTGAATTATTACACACCAACCCCTCCCCTAGGATTTTCCCTCACATCAACACCAAACCTTTCCTTCTCTCATTTGTTGATAATGGAAATTGATCTAGGAAATCATCGTAGAAGTTTCTTTTGAAATACTCAATGTGGCCAGAGTGCTGCTTGGTTGGTGCCATTTTAGACAAACTAGGGCCTCACTACAATATTATTGTTGTCAAATAAAGTTTGCACCCTTTCTAAGCTATTGACTATAGCAACCTATTGACACATGGGAACACTTCAAGGTTGTGGGTGACCTGGGAATGAAGTGGACCTCCAGATTATGGGTTGGTTCCCCTTAAGATACTTTAAGAAAAACTGAAGAATGATAAGAAAAAGAGTAAGAAGGATGTACTTAAATCCAAAACCTATCACTAACAGGTGATACACCAAAGATCAAAATATGACAATACTGTAGAAAACTCACAAAAAACCTCAATAGAGCTAAACAATCTCACAATACAAAGATTTATGTTTACAAAAACGAGTCTATGTAAGGTCCCGACTGTTCTAATGTCTAATACAAGGAAAACAAGATGTTTTCAGAGATATATGTGCAATAGAAAAAAAACACCAAGATAAATCAACATTGTGACATAATATCCTTTGCATCCAGCACTGAAGGAATCTAATAAAATAAAGGATCACACAGAATTTTATCATGCAACTCAGAACCAGTCACTAAAACAACAAAGAAAATCTATGAAGAAAAATAACTTTGTATTGAGAAAATAAGGAGTGTCTCTATTACAGATCTATAGTATTCATAAAAAATGAGTTACAAAGTCTGAATAATGCTCTTTCAGTAGTCTCCTAACTAAGAACTACTTTACAAAAAGGTGAAAATGCTATATATACAACCAAGAGTGTCGACCTCTGCCTTAAGGTTTTCAAAAAATGAGTCGGCGCCTGGACACGTCGGCCCTAGAAGTGCCTTGGAACAAAGTCAATGGAGCATTCAATGTGCATCCCCTTCTATGTCGGCAAGAGATTACTCCTAGGGATATCTTCAGATCTTTTACAGTCATTACTAGCTTGTAGCCTCTGTGTCCATCCTCTAGATTTCGTCAGAGTTGCCTTGAATGCTTCATTGATATGGTCATTAATGCCACCCCACTTCTCCAGTCGAAACCTCCAGCTGCTATTATGACTCGCAGCTACCTCCCCTTCAAGAAGCAGTATTATATCTATCCACTAGATTCCACGCCATTACTGACTGATCACCCTTGATCTTAGAGTAGAGCGATGTCGGCATGCTCCATTGATTCCGTTCACAGAGGGGAGCCGAATAGTCAAACTGCCCATGATTTTCCCTAGCGCCTTCTGATTGGTCAAGTTTGTGCCAGGTAGATTCCAAGGTGGTCAAAGGTTGCTTTAGAAGGATCACACATCAATGAGACTTTGGATGTTGATGAGACCTTATGTCGATATCAATTTCTCTCAGTGAGGCCTTTACTAGTCGCCGAGACATCTTGCCAACTTGACCTTCCTTTTGGAAAACTAGGCTCTTGTCGAGGTGACTCTCCTGTGTTGGCGGAACCTCTTGTCGAGCTCACTTCCTTTTGGTGACGTTCACTAGTCGGCAAGAAATCACCGGGTCAAGGAGACCTTTTTCTGACTTGGAATGTTATACCGAAGGCTCCCTCAATCGGCAAGACCCTTTGCATCGCTGAGACATCTTGGCGATTCCTACATCCTTTGCCGAAACCATCACCTCCTACCAAGGCTTCTTCATTTGTTGGCAAGACTCCTGAGTGTCAGTGAGAGATCTTACCGAAAGCAAAACGCTAACCTGAGACCCACCATTCCATCATCGAGACATTATGCCTTCACCAAGACATCATAGCGTAAATACTTTCTTTGGCCAAGACCAGCTCCGTTCACTGAGACATTACCCCGATGGCTGCAAACTATACCAATGTCAAATATGTCGGGGAGACTTCCTGCATTTAGCGAGACATTTTGGTGAAGGCACCAACCTTTTCTGAGAGCCCATCCCCTCGGGAAGACATCTTGCCAAAGGAAAACTTTAAACCGAGAACTCCCTGGTGAACTACCGTTGGTGGGATCTCATAGCGAGGTCCTCATTTCCTAGTGAAGGCACTCCTTTTCACTGAGGATTTTCAAAACTGGTGGGGGCGAGGCCAAGATGAAACCTGAACTGGGACCAGAACCAAAACTGGACCTGAAACTTCCCTGAAGTTTCAAGTTCAGATTTCGTTCTGATCCTGCTCCTGACAAAACATGAGGGATGAAGGAAGAAAAATAAAAACATAAGGGGAAACTAAGGAGGAGACATCCCTCGATCACAGGTCACGAAGAAAAGAAAAGAAGAAAGAGTGGAACCGGGATCGAAATCGGAGAGGAAACAGGAACCGGGACTTTGGAAAAGTTTCAAGTTCAGATCCTGACCTGAGCCTGGCCCCCTCAGAAAGAAAGAAAGCAAGGCAGGATCGAAACTAAAATTGATCCCATGTAAAACAGAGTAGGGGTGGGGGCGGAAACAAACCCGAAACTAACACTTCAGGAAAGTTTCAAGTTTGGATTTCGACCCAAACCCGCCTTCGATGCTTTACAAGGATGAGAAAAGGGACAAAAAAAGAAGGAAAAGAATGGGAGGAAACACCCCCTGACCACAGAAAATAGAAAGAAGAGAAGACAAATGAACAAGCTCAGCGAAACCAGAACCAGAACCAAATTAGGAACTGGAACTTCAGAAAAGTTCTGAGTTCAAATTCGGTCCCGTCCCCGCCTCTGATAGAACAAAAGAAAAATTGTGCAAGGAGAACATGGTGGAACCGGCGTCGGAACCAAATCCCAGGTAAAAAAGAGTGGGGGCAGGGGCGGGAGTAGAAACAAACCCAAAATTGAAACTTTCATCAAGTTTCAAGTTTGGATCTCGACCCGGTTCCGCCCCCGACAGAACAAAAGAAAAAAGGAAAGAAGAAAGCAAAATAGAAAAAAGGAAAAGACAAGGCAAAACATAAAAAAAATGAAAACCCACCCCCAAGCTGAAGACCTGCACGCTGGGCTCAACCCTCCTAGGAGCCACATTTAATCCACGTACCGAATTAAAACATCATTTTCCCTTGCATCTGTACAAGAAGCAAACAAGTTACAAAAATGTGATCTTGATGCAAGTGTTCCTCCATTTGGTCTTCGAGAACCTCTGAAAACATGGGTTACCCTGCCTAACTGAGCCCATAGGTGAAAAATGGGTAACAATTCTGGCGACCTCAGTGGGATGTTTGCTTGCTAAACATGTAGAACAATAGCCTAGGCCTATCTATTGGGCATGGAGTCATTGGGACAACTCAGGAAAGATCAAGAGTAGCTTTGTACATGGTTGTAACTCATTTGAGACTCATAGAACATAGCAGGCCGCCGAAAATTTTATTGAAGATAGGAGAAGCTGAAGTGAAACTATTTACATGTGTTGAAACAACACTTAGGGAATGAAACAATAATTAAGCTAAGGAAATTTAACAGTTATGTACAGATTTAGGTCCATACCTCAGAAGCAATGTTTGAGGTGAATACCTTTCACTGGGATTGGTTCCGCTATACCATCTAACCTAGATAACTGGAAAGCATTATGCTATTTCTCCTCAGTAATGATATATGGCCTAGTCCAAAGTGCATCAAATTTGGAGTGTCTTCCAGGCCTAATTTTAAATTCATCCCACTTTAGCACTATGTCACCTTCTTGGAACACTCTGGGAGATGCTCTTTTATCGAATGACCTTTTCACTTGAGCCTAATAGTGCTTAATCATTTTCATTGCTTCAGCTCTGAGTTCTTTGAGCTCAATCAACTAAGCCAACCTTGCTGTCATAAGATCCTCCTCAATTATATCAAGCTGGTTTACTAGATCAAGGGCTGGGAGTTTAACTGAAATGGGCAGTCTTGCCTCTTTTCCATACACTAACATATATGGAGAAAGTCTTGTAGACTTTTTTGACGTAATCCTATCAGCCCACAAGGCTGATTTTAGCTTGGTGTGCTAGGCCTTTTGATTGTCCTCCATAGTTCTCTTAATGATCCTTAGTAGGTTCTTGTTAGTGGACTCAGCCTGTCCATTTCCCTGCAGATAATAATTAGAGGATGTGCTCAAATATATACCATTTTTGACAGCCTAGTCAAAAATTTTAACACTCACAAAAGTAAGAGCATTGTCTGACACAATAGAATTTGGGATACCAAATTTGGTAAAGTTAGCTCTTCGTAAAAATTTAGGACAATAGATTCATTAGCTTCTTTGAGTGCCACAGCTTCAATCCATTTTGAAAAATAATCAGTGGCTGTGAGTATCCATTTGTGGCCTACACTTGATGGCAGGTTTATAACCCCAATAAAATCCAAACCCCATTTCATGAAGGGCTGATCAACTTGAACCGGTTGCAGTGGGAGGGCTGCTAGTTTCTCTTTTCCAGCAAACATAGCACACTCTTTACACCTTACCGATGCATTAGCATCTTTGAATAAGGTAGGCCAATAATAGCCTCCTTTCATTATTTTAAGAGCTGTGGCTCTTAGAGAAAAGTGTCCGCCAGCTGATCCTTGATGGAATTCATGCAATACTCTATCAACTTGATTAGCTTCAATACATCTTAATAGCACACCATGAAAATCTTTTCTAAATAGCAAACCATTTAAAAGAATATAAGGTATGGACTACAGTCGATAATACCTTCTTCTAGATCTAGTCAGATTGGGAGGGCACTCACCAGTCAATAAAAAATGGGTCATTTATGTAATCCAACCAATAGGAGCAGGTATAGCAGTTTTTTGTCCATCTTGGAGTGTTAAAATAGAACTTTAATCTTCACTTACACTGCTATTGCTGTCCTCAGTAAGCTGTTCGCATAGACCTCTCCCTCTTATTAGTTTGGTAACCTTTATTTTGAGGTCATACTCCATCACCTTAGTGACCCAACCAACTCTTCTATCACTCAAATCTTTGTTTAATAAAAACTCTTTCACACTGGGATGAGCAACCATTAGTATAATCTTGTTATTGGAGAGCATGTGCCTAATCTTCTTTAAGCTTCTTATGACAGCAAGAACATGTCTCTCTACAAAAGTGTACTTTAACTCGTAATCTTTGAGTCCTTGACTGAAGAATGCCACAGACTATTCAGATCCTTCATCATTTCGCTACACAAGTATGGCGGAAAGCGAATCAATATTTCCATAGGCATATAAAATGAAATCCTTAGAAAAGTCAGTATTCAGAAGTGTAGGTGCGGTTGCCAATGCCTCTTTTATAAGCTCAAAACTTCTTTGCCCACCCTTAGTTTAGCTGAAAGGTACATTCTTTCTCAGCATGTGAGTTAGTGGACTTAATAAATCAGCAATGTCAGGGATAAACCTCCTAACAAAGTTAATCCTACCAATAAAACTCTGTAAACCCTTTTTATGCACTGGTAAAGGAAGAGCTAAGATGACACTTATTCTTTCAGGGTCAATAGTAATACCCTGTTTAGATACCACATAACCGAGCAATCTTCCTTCATGAACAACAAACACACATTTTTTGGGATTAAGTGATATCCCAAATTCCCTGCACTTTTCAAAAATCTGCCTCAGATGACTCAGATGATCCTTAGCCTCTTTAGAAAAAATTGTGATATCATCAAGATAGACTAAGACTATCTTGTACATTAGACCCTGAAAGGCCATATCCATCTCTTTTTGAAAGGTTGCCCCAACATTAGATAAACCAAAGGGAATTTTTAGATAGGCCATGGTTCCCCATTTTGTGGTGAAGGCTATTTTGTACTGATCTTCCCTTTTCACCAATATCTGGTTGTAACTAGAATAGCCATCTAATAAGGAAAAAGTTTTCAGACCCTGAAACTACTTGAAGTATCTATTCCATAGAAGGTAGAGGATGATGGTCTTTTAAGGAGGCCCTATTTAAATTACAAAAATCTAAATAGAGTCTTATTTCACCATTTTTCTTTCTCACTGGCACTAGGTTTGAAACCCACGAGGTATGCTTGATGGGAAAAATGATGCTGCTTTCAATCAACTTGTCTAGTTCCTTTTTCATCAAAGGTTCTAACTTAGGATTTAGGGCCCTCTATTTTTGCCTAACAGGCTTGACATTGGGCTCCAGTTCAATAGTATATTGAGCAAGCTGGGGATTAAATCCCTTTAAATCACTATATTTCCAGGAAAAGATATCATTAAATTCTTGACAAAGATGAATAAAAACATGTTTCTCTTCAGCTGTACATACCTTGCCTAACTTAAGAAGCTTTTCTTTGAAGACTTCAACCTCTTCGTAGTGATGTTGCTAAACTTGAATACTCCCCTTGGGCATTCTAGCTTCATCATCAGTATTAAAAACAAATTCTAAAGTGACCAGGCCTTTAGGAAACTTTTTTTTTAGCTGAATAATCTGGTCACTGTACTGGTGTTGTAGCTTTTCCTGATTGGTATGGGAGAATTCAACTTCTTCTCTTAAAAAATTGACAATTTGCTGGTCATTATCAAAGACTTGCTAGTGCATACTATTATCAGGCACAACAGGCCTAACTGCAATCTTGATATGCTGGTTAGCTTTATCACTGCAAATCTCCTTTGGAATATCATGTTCAGCTACCATAGCAGCTAACCTATCAGCATGTTTATTCTAAGCTCTAGGAATGGAAATCAGATTAAATGCCTCAAATCCTTCTAAGAGGTCCCATACCTTATTCCTGTAAGACTTGAGCATATCATTTTTAACAACATTTAGCTTTCTCACCTGATTGACAACCAGCTCGCTATCACCATAAAATTTTAGACAGCGAATACCTCTCTGTCTCGCCCACTCCAAACCTTGGACTAGAGCTTCATACTCAAAAAAATTATTAGAATAGCTAAAACAGAATGTAAAAGCTTGATAGTACTTATGTCCTTCTAGTGATATTAGCATACATCCACCACTAGAACCTACTCTACTCCTTGATCCATCAAAATATAGCTCCCATAAATCATTTTCATGCTGCTCACTATGCTGTTCCTTACTCTTTTCAATATTAGGCACAAAAGAGTCAGACTCATGCATCATATAAACACCGATGTCAACCTCTTCCAACTTCTTTCCCGTATCCGCCTCATGAGATTGAGGTGCCCACTCTTTAGGAAGGACATCTGATGTTCTTTCTATTTGAATCTTAGCCTCTTGAATAGTAGGCTACTCCACTTGT
The DNA here is from genome assembly GCA_007258455.2 of Sequoia sempervirens. Taxonomy (NCBI): domain Eukaryota; kingdom Viridiplantae; phylum Streptophyta; class Pinopsida; order Cupressales; family Cupressaceae; genus Sequoia; species Sequoia sempervirens. The sequence goes on along the minus strand of VDFB02024621.1, from coordinate 144,966 downwards.
TCATTTGTAACCAAGTTGGCATTGATAGGGGATAGATTGTAAGGCTCAACATGAACCTTGGCTATGGGCTCTGATTTAATAATAGCTCTAGTGCCATATCTAGTTCTAAACATGTGAGACCAATCAGAGGATAGGTAACCACCTATCTTGGCCATAAAATCCCTAGATAAACAAAGGGAAAAGTACAGGGGTAACTCAATAATGTATATATCCTGTGGTATTGCAAAATTGGGATAGGCATGTAGAGTTAAAATCAAATTTTTAATAACCCCTACCATGTTTACAGCCATACCATCCAATTACACTACCCCCTTTTCTAGTGGCTCATATTCAATTCCCAACTTATCGACAATTTTTTTGGGCATAACTGAACTACTAGCCCCTAAGTCAATCATACAATTGTGCACCATATGATCTCCTATGATTAATGATAAATAAAAAGGAGGAAGCTTGGCCTTAGTAGCTAGTTGTTCATTATTACCAATAGTAGTATTAGCCAACACAACCTTCTCCTTTTCTACACTAGGCTCATTTGAGACACTTAAACCTGATAAGGCCGATTGAAGCAGGTCCTTTTGACTCGGAATACTCAGAGAATCCCATATTGACATGGGTAAATTAATTTTCTTCATATGCTCCAATATATTGAAAGTTGAAATAGATTTAAATTGACCCTTGGGAGGAATAACATCACCTTTAGCTGGAGGGGCCTGGTCTAATAAATCAGACTACTAGTTGACTACCAAAGGCTGGCCCCTTGGTAGCATCCGGATTCAATCAGCTTTTGATGAGCCAGGAGCACTTTGATTCTGGTCTAACCCTTGTTTCAATTGAGTTTGAACTGTATTAGGTTGATTTCCCTCATCTATTGCCCTCTTCTTACTGTGTGTATTATCTGCAACTGAAGAATCAGTGTGGAGTACTCCACAAAATTCTTCCCTTTGCCAGTTTAGGAATGTAGACTCATGTGTCTGTTGCTCTTGCTGCTGCACTTCAGTTATTACAGGCACATTATTGTTCTGGACCATCAAGGCTTGGTTAAGCATCCCATTTACATAGGTACTTTGATTATGAGGTTGATTACATGGAAAGCACCACTCGTAATCCTGGACTAAGTTGTTCTAGACAGGGGCAAGTTCTTTGGAAGTGCTTGCAGTATTAGAATCATAAGCTTGATATGGCCTTGGGTGAGAAGTGGATTTTTGGCCTTGATTATAAGGCTGATAAGATGGTCTGTTGGTCTGACTCTGCTGGTAATTAGATTGAAATGAGGGCTGATAAGGTTTAAAACCTTGATTTTGTTGCTTTATTAAATTAACCATCTCATTGCCAAAGGTAGTTAGAAGGCCTTTAATCTCTTGCAGTTCGTTAGCCTGAACTGGAAATGAGTTTGATTGACCATTAGGCTGGATATCAGGTGCTGGTAATGTTGGTGCACTTGGAATAACAACCAAAAGAGGAACTTGCATAGGGGTTGGAGGCTGAAGAGTATGAAATATTGGAATAGGTGGTCTTGGGGCAATTTTACCAGCCTATATGAGGTTGTTTTCAGCTCTAATAGCTATACTATATGCTGCAAGAAGTGTATCACCTCCCATTGATTGAATTATCATAGAAATATCACTATTTAAAGCTCTTAAATAGTATAAGAATGCATGACTAGCAGTAGGCCTTACCATTTGTGGGATTCTATCCCATGTCCTTTGGAAACGGTGATTAAAATCTAACATGTCTTCATGTGGAGCTCTTTTGATTGTAGACAACTGCTCCACCAATGACAAGTGGTCTGATTTATCTTCAAAAAACTTGCACAACTGGCTGCCTAACTCATCCCATGTGGCTATAGAGTTGATAGGTAGGCCTCTAAACCATTGTAAGGCTTTTTCCTTGAAGGATGCCGCCAACAATTTGAGTGCAACATTTTCTTTAGTCACATGGTGAACAACACACAAGTTGGCAACATCTTTTATATGCTCTATTGGGGTGGTATGATCCTCCCCATAAAAATATGGCAAACCTCTTAAGGCAGCAATAGGGATTTCATCATGCTGAGTCATATTCAATCGACTGCCTTGGTTAAAAGCCACAAATGGTTGATTTCTCACTACTGGGAGCATTGTTGTTGGGATGTTCTTAGTATCAACTACAGGAACAACAATATGTCCTCTAACAACAGGGTTCGACTTAGATCTTCTAAAATAAACAACTGCATTCTGGACCTTTTGGATTTCTCTTCCCCTTCTCCTAGGTGGGGACAACTGCAAATACTCAAAAACAGATGAATTACTCCTAGTCTGCACTCTTCTCATGAGTAGTAATGCACTGGAACTGCTAAATCTAAGCTTGGAGGCACCAAGTATGCTAACATTTGTCTCTTAAAGACTACAATTTCTACTGCACATACCAAACAACAGTATAATGATTTTTGATTTGAGACTGAAAACAAATCGCAGTCCCACTAGGTGTGCCAAAAACTATTGTCAAATAAAGTTTGCACCCTTGCTAAGCTATCGACTATAGCAACCTATTGACACATGGGAACACTTCAAGGTTGTGCGTGACCTAGGAATGAAGTGGACTTCCAAATTATGGGCTGGTTCCCCTTAAGATACTTTAAGAAAAACTGAAGAATGATAAGGAAAAGAGTAAGAAGGATGTACTTAAATCCACAACCTATCACTAACAGGTGATACGCCAAAGATCAAAATATGACAATACTGCAGAAAACTCACAGAAAATCTCAATAGAGCCAAACAATCTCACAATACAGAGGTTTATGTTTACAAAAATGAGTCTATGTAAGGTCCCGACTATTCTAATGTCTAATACAAGGAAAACAAGATGTTTTTAGAGATATATGCACAATAGAAAGAGAACACTAACATAAATCAACCTTGTGACATAATATCCTTTGCATCTAGCACTGAAGGAATTTGATAAAATAGAGGATCACATAGAATTTTATCATGCAACTCACAACCAGTCACTAAAACAACAAAGAAAATCTATGAAGGAAAATAACTTTCTATTGAGAAAATAAGGAGTGTTTGTGGTACAGATCTATAGTATTCATAAAAAATGAGTTACAAATTCTGAATAATGCTCTTTCAGTAGTCTCCTAACTAAGAACTACTTTACAAAAAGGCGAAAATGTCATATATACAACCAAGAGTGTCGACCCCTGCCTTAGGGTTTTCGAAAAATGAGTTGGCACCTGGACATGTCGGCCCTAGAAGTGCCTTGGAACAAAGTCAATGTAGCATTCAATGCACATCCCCTTCTATGTCGGCAAGAGATTACTCCTAGGGATATCTTTAGATCTTTTACAACCATTGTTACTAGCTTGCAGCCTCCATGTCCATCCTCTAGATTTCATCAGAGCCACCTTGAATGCTTCATTGATATGGTCATTAGTGCCGCCCCACTTCTCTAGTCGACACCTCCAGCTGCTATTGTGACTCGTGGCTACCTCCCCTTCAAGAAGCAGTATTAGATCTATCCACTAGATTCAGTGCCATTACTGTCTGATCACCCTTGATCTTAGAGTAGAGCAATGTCAGCATGCTCCATCAATTCCATTCACGGAGGGGAGCCGAACAGTCAAATTGCCCGTGATTTGCCCTAGTGCCTTCTGATTGGTTGAGTTTGTGCCAAGTAGATTCCAAGGTGGTCAAAGGTTTCTTTAGAAGGATCGCACGTTGGCGAGACTTTGGATGTCGATGAGACCTTATGTCGATATCAATTTCTCTCGGTGAGGCCTTTACCAATCACTGAGACATCTTGCCGACTTGACCTTCCTTTTGGTGAACTGGGCTCCCATTGGGGTGACTCTCCTGTGTCGATAGAACCTCCTACTAAGCTCACTTCCTTTTGGTGACATTCACTAGTTGGAAAGACATCACCAGGTCGAGAAGACCTTTTTCTGATTTGGAATGTTATACTAAAGGCTCCCTCAATCAACAAAACCCTTTGCATCACTGAGACATCTTGGAAATTCCTACATCCTTTGCTGAAACCAACACCTCCTACCGAGGCTTCTTCATCTATTGAAAAGACTCCTGAGTGTCAGTGAGAGATCTTATTGAAAGAAAAATGCTAACTCGAGACCCACCATTCCATTGCGAGACATTATGCCTTCGTCGAGACATCATAGCGAAACTAGTTTCTTTGGCCGAGACCAGCTCTGTTCGCCGAGACATTACCATGTCAGAAAGACATTACTTTGACGGCTGGAAACTATACTGATGTAAAATATTTCAGGGAGACTTTCTGCATTCGGCGAGACATTCTGGCGAAGGAACCAACCTTTGCCAAGAGCCTATCCCCTCAGGAAGACATCTTGCCGAAGGAAAACTTTAAACCGAGAACTCCCTGGTGAACTACCGTCGGCGGGATCTCATAGCGAGGTCCTCATTTCTTGGAAAAGGCACTCCTTTTCATTGAGGATTTTCAAAACTAGCGGGGGCGGAACCAAGACAAAACCGGAACCAGGACTAGAACCAAAACCAGACCTGAAACTTCCCCGAAGTTTCAAGTTCAAAGTCTGTTATGATCATGCTCCCGGAAAAATATGAGGGATGAAGGAAGAAAAAGAAAAACATAAGGGGAAACCAAGGAGGAGACATCCCTCGATCATAGGTCACGAAGAAAAGAAAAGAAGAAAGAGCAGAACTAGGATCGAAACCAGAGAGGAAAGAGGAACCGAGACTTTGGAAAATTTCTGAGTTCAGATCCCGACCCGGGCCCGGCCCCCTCGGAAAGAAAGAAAGCGCACTAAGCAAAAGAAAGCAAGGCGGGATCAGAACTAAAACTGATCCCGGGTAAAATAGAGCGGGGGTAGGGGTGGAAACAAACCAGAAACTGAAACTTCAGGGAAGTTTCATGTTCGGATTTCGACCCGAACCCGCCTCCGACGCTTTACAAGGACAAGAAAAGGGGACAAAAAAAGAAGGAAAAGTAGGGGAGGAAACACCCCCCGACCACAGAAAAGAGAAAGAAGAGAAGACAAACGAACAAGCCCGGTGGAACTAAAACTGGAACTAAATCAGGAACTAGAACTTTAGAAAAGTTTCAAGTTCATATTCGGTCCCGTCCCGACCTTCGATAGAACAAAAGAAAAAGGGCGCAAGGAGAACACGGCGGAACCGGGGTTGGAACTGGATCCCGAGTAAAACAGAGTGGGGACGGGGGTGGGGGTGGGGGCGGAAACAAACCGGAAACTGAAACTTTCGTCAAGTTTGAAGTTCGAATCCTGACTCGGTTCCACCCCAACAAAACAAAAGAAAAAGGAAAGAAAGCAAAACAAAAAAGGAAAAGAGAAGGCAAAACATAAAAAAAAAAAAATGAAAACCCAGCCCCAAGCTGAAGACCTGCACGCTGGGCTCAACCCTCCTGGAAGCCACATTTTATCCACGTGTTGAATTAAAACATAATTTTCCCCTGCATCTGCACAAGAAGCAAAGAAGTTAGAAAAATGTGATCTTGATGCAAGTGTTCCTCCATTTTGTCTTCGAGAACCTCTGAAAACATGGGTTACCCTGCCTGATTGAGCCCATAGGTGAAAAATGAGTAACAGTTACACTTCAAGTGGCTATGACTAAACAGAGATAGGAAATTATAGAGTAAAAATACCACAATTCCTCACAATTTATGATTAAACAATAGCCCTAACAAAATATTTTAATGAACTCAATGACAAGCATAGCAGACCCCCCCTTTCCCAAATTTAGGTGTAGAATGACTGGGAAACAAAGAAAATTAACTCACGGCTTTTTTCGCACAAACTCCAATTTCTGGCTGCAGCTTTTCGCAATTTCACCTTTGGCTCTGAAATTGTTTCCACAAAATACTTGGATGCTTTGTGATACAAATGAGATGAGTAAATTGATTTTATGTTGATCAAATCCTACCAGTAGATGTCTCATCCACCATTAAAGCCCACTCGCGGGCTGCACGAAGGGCTCCAACCATAATTTGATACATATTTAAATTTAAGCTGTTGATCCTTCAGGTTTATCAAATCATTGACGACCATCTTCAAAACAGGCTGACATAATCTCCAACACAACAATAAAGGTGCCCACTATGTCATACACTGTGAAGGAATGCCACGTGGCAGTTTCCCGTGATATCGCAATCCTTTGATTTACCATCGTGGGATGGCGGGCACCATCGATATTTTTACCATAAATCCTGCTCCTTCAAAAATGGTCGTCGTCCTTTTCCTTTAACTATTGAGTAGCTTTTCCCTTAAAATCATAACATCTGCGTTGAAATAAAACACGTGCATTTTACAAGCGCATTAGTAATCTACCCTGTAATACATTTAAAACCAACAAACGCTTTCTTCACTCCTTAGTCTTCATTGGATGAGACACGTGGCAGGCACCTACGACATCGAGATCCCAAAATTTCTAATCGCGGGATGGCAGGCACCGTCAATCTTGAAGAGACAGCTCATCAATGGTCACGCATATTTCATCCTTTAGGAAGGGCACGTGGCACCCGCTCGTGATATCGCGATCCCTGGAATCCCTGATCGCGGGATAGCAGGCGTCATTGATCTCATTCTTTTAACACAGTTGCCAACCATGTTGTTAACCTTTGAGTAGCTTTTCCAGCGAGATTATAACATATCCATCGATTTAGAACATGTGCATCTAGAGAATACTTTAGTAATCCACCCCTTAATACATTTAAAGTCGGCTAGTGTTTCCTTTACTCTTTAGGCTTCATCGGATGAGACACATGGCGCCCGCCCGTGATTTCGCAATCAACCCAAGCACCATCACGAGATGGCGGGGAACGACTCAGATCAAATGGTGGTTGGTTAGCGATAGCTCAAATTTGATCCCCCAGATAGGACATGTGGCACCCGCCCGTGATTTCACGATCCTTCAATTCCCGATCACGGGATGGCGGGCACCATTGATATCTGCAGGAAATAGATCAACGACAACACTAAATCAACCCTTACAAAATAAAACATTCATTAAAAGGAGAAGTGGGCATTACTAGGCGGACGCCAAATAAAAAAATTATATTTATAGAAGAAAAATAAAATAAATTTACAATTTGTTTTATAATTTCACTTTTAACTTTAAATGTATGTTCACTCATTAAGTTGTATTTTTTTTACAATCACATTTTTATTTTAGATGTTTGTTTATAAAATATAAAGATGCATTAAAAATATATTAGAAATATTTTTCTTTATATTATATACCATTCATAACATTAAATTAACATAGAATAATTTCAAATATCACTTAACCAATCAAGAAAAATTTAATCATTACTATGCAACATTATTCTCACATCAAACTAACAAATAATCATTGAAAACAAATTTATCTGTTTATATTATAACATTCATAACTTAAACCTTTTATACACAATATCAACTTAATTATAAAAACACAAAATTATTTATAAGCAACTTAAATTTTTTAACAATTTAATAAAATATAATTTAATATAATTAATAAAAATTAAATAAGAATTTAAGATAAATTTATGAAATATTGATTTACTTATCAAGAAAAAATCAATGATAAATTTACTTATTATAGATAAATTTACTTACCAATCTATTTTAACCATCAAGAAAAAATTAATCATTAGTGATTGCAACATTATTGGCACATCTTTTAAACTAACAAATAAACATTGAAAGCACATTTATTTTTTATATTATGACATTCATAACTTAAAACTTTTTATACACAATGTCAAGTTAACTATAAATTGTATAGAGTTTAGAATTGCTATATCTCTCATATATCAACATAGGTAAATTTGAAAATATTTTAAATTATATAATTTCAAAAAAAAATTGAATGAATTTATAGAAGATTATTTTTATTAAAGTGATAGAATCTAATCCCAATACTAACATTAATTATAAGTCTAACCATAACCCCAACCCTAAAACTAACACTAAATTAACTCAAACCTAACTCTAATTTTATATCCAACCCTAAACATAACTATGATTCTAAAATAACATTAATAACCCTAATTGAACCATAACCCTAACCCTAATACTAACCCTTGCTTGAACCCTAGCACTAACCCAAGCTCTCTATCATGAACCTTGTCTTTACCCCCAAGCCTAGTAATCCTAATTGAGATCCTATACCTAATTTTACTAAAGGTCTAACCCTATTTGAACCTTAACTTAATTTGAACTCATGTTTAGGGTTAGGGTTCAATTAAGGTTAGGGTTGAATTATGGTTATGATTAGGGTCAAAATTCAAATAGGATTATGGTTGGAGTTTAATTAAGGTTTCTATTCACTTAGGGTTAAGGTTCAATTAGTATTCAATTTGGGTTAGGGATCGATTAGGAGTTATAATTCAATAAGGGATTTTAATTAAGGTTAGGTTAAGGTTTAGTCTTAAATTAGGGCTAGGATTGGAGTTAGAGGTTCAATTAAGGTAAGGGTTATTGTCTATTTTAGGGTTTAGGGTTCAATTAGAGTTCTCTAGGGTTTTGATACAATTAGGGTTAGGTTTCAACAATACCTAGGGTTACGATTACAGTTCAATTAGTGTTAGAGTTAGGGTTATAATACGAGTTCAATCAGGTTAGGGTCAAGGTTTAATTAGTGTTAGAGTTAGGGTTGCAATAATAAAATTTTCCATAATGATATGGAAAGGCAGTCAATTGGATTCACATACAAATGCAAAAATAAGAATTGGTAATTAAGAATTCTCTAGATCTAAAGTTATAACAACAAATACAATCCTTAGCTTAATCATTTGTTCTTTGTTAGGGTTGGGATAAGAATTTAACGGGGCCAACCGAGACTTAGGAAATAAAACCCTGCAGAGGAAATAAAGTATTAAAATCAAAGTTGGGTTTTAATTTTAATCCGGTGATGTAAGCCTAAGCCATTAACTCCAGTGGTCATGTTGCCGACAGCTTAGCCAAAGCCTTTCATTAAATACTAACCATGCAATGCGTAGGTTTTCCAGATTCGAAGATATGGGAGAAGAACTTGATCATACCCTGCCAACTCACAGACCTAAGGTGTCGCCCTGTTATTTGGTGCGAGGTCAGCAAAAGACAGATGTATGTCCTGTATGGAATGTGGGGCCCAATCTCCACTATTGAGCTCATAACCTGTGGTTTTAGATTGACAACCAAGATCAAAAGCTAATGTAAATCTCTGATGTTCCCTACTAGCTCGCAGGAGGAAGATGAGGGTTGGTGAAGCATTAATGAATTATTCCTTGCTTGTGTAGTCACGTCGATCTCAATCTTTGTGAAGATGTTGTTGTTGGCAATCATGAAGGGTGATCTTTGGATTCTCATCCAGCTCTAGTTAAATGGTGACAGTACATACGCCACCAAATTGCCATGTTTGCACATACATATTTACTAAGCATTGATGAAGGTTGCCATTACCTCGCATAATAAATACAAGAGGAGTTAACTACTAATAGTGTCATTCTTGTAGTAGTTAGAGTACTTTGTGGGCTGATTCTAATCAAGTTTGAGTGCTTGTCTGAGAAGAGAAAATGAGTAAGTCAGTAAGGAGGTCTATTCGTTTGAGCTCACAAAAGCTCGGTCCTGCTATTTAGGAAGGTGCTTTGGTTGAGAAACAACGTCTTGGAATTGCAACCTTCTACTGCTTTGGTTGCAATAGAAGGTTGGAATTCCAGGACATTGCTACTCAACTGGTAGATGACAAAGGCAAGTAGTCGGTGTGCTCTGGATGCGGCCAACACTCGCCCATTGACCTTACGAGCAACACTTCCGATGATGTAATCGAGACCAACTCAGACTACTGTCGGTATTTAAGTCGCTTCAATCACAGTTTGCCCTCTAATGAGGAAATGATATCTGTGGGCACATCAACTGTTAAAACCCCAAGCGGACGGACTAGAACCGTATTGGGAAAGGACAAGAAAGAAGAGGAGGCTGAGGGTCTACCATATTGGGCAACAACTAGAAGCAGGTGTGTATACCAGGGTCTGAGTGTTGGTAAGGGTAGGGTGGCAGGTAAATAAGAAGTTGTTGTGGTGCCTTCATGGAAATTTGGTTGCCTAGTTTTTTTGCGTGGATAGCGAGAAGGGGATTTTGATGACAATTTGTGTTCCCTATTCTTTTACACTACCCCAGTTCATGCACTATATATGTTTTTTAGATTCAACATGTGGGAAGTTTTGTAATGAAAGTCAAATGCAATGGAGATTATGTTCAAATGAAAATTTGTGGTGAAATTACATTTGAGCCCGAAGCTTGTTGCTGTCTTGTCATATAAAAGGGAATTCAAGGCTCATTTGTAGGGAGAGAATTGATGAAAGCTCTAGCTAGGTTTTGAGTTGAATATATGGGTAGAAAGATATCTGTCCTCTGATGAGGAAGTGATATCTGTGGTACCATTGGCTGTTAAAACCCCAAGCAGACGGAATAGAATAGATAGCCTGTTTTGAGTTTTGGATGAATATATGCAAATTATCTTAAATTGTATGCAGATATGACTTATAAGCATGAATAAACGTATAATTCTAATATATTTTCTCTCCTTATGTGGATTTGAGTGAATTTTGAATGAAATGTTAATGAAGTTGTCATTCTTCTTTTGAGAATTTGTTCAATTGTGTGTCTATGTTTTGCTTTGATTCAAGAAAATCAATTAAATGCTTAAATGGAGTCATAAGTTTATAATTATTTACAAAAGATTTGATGAGTAGTAATAAATCAGAGAATTGAGCTCCATAATGCAAGGTATTATATGAGTAGTCTATTCTATTAAATTCTTGGGTCATTTCTGGTAACAATAAATGGGTAACTAAATATTTAACTAACGAAGAATAAAAGAATAATATGTAAATGGGTCACTCACTCACTCCCTCTATCTCTCTCCCCTTAACCCTAAACCCTTATCCCTTAAACTTTAAACCCTTAATATTAGGTGTGTATTAAAAACATTATAAAAGTATAAATTTTTGGAGTTCTATTAGGAATTGAATGATAAATGACGATGAATGGGAAAATCTAAGGCACTTTAATATTTTCAACTAAAAAGTTAAGAGTTCAATTAGGATGAGTGTTCACTTAGGGTTAGGTTTAGGGTTCAATTAATGTTCAATTTGGGTTAGGATTGAGGATGAGGTTGGGGTTTAATTAAGGTTATGAATTCAATAAGAGTTCAAATAGGGTCAAGGTTAAGATTAGGGTTGGGGTTAAGGTTCAATTAGGATAAGAATTAGTGTTAGGGTTAGGATTAGAGTTCAACTATAGTTCAAAGTTAGGGTTATGGTACAATTAGGACCAATGTTCAATAAGTGTTCCCTTTAGGTTATGATTAGAGTTATGAATCTACAATTAGGGTTCAATTAGGGTTATGATTAGAGTTATGAATCTACAATTAGGGTTCAATTAATGTTCACTTAGGGTTTCTTTCTTGGGAGAAGTTTATTGTATGGTAAGTGTATTTTATAAAATTAATATGTCAAGAATTAGTTGTAGATAATACTACATGTGATTTTCATATGGTATTAAATTGTAGATTAAAATTGATAATAGATTTCCTTCCTTCTTTTGCATTGTAAGCTACCATAATATATGGCCTTAAAATCCTATTCATATTTTGAGCTTTTCTAAACTATACAACACGACATCCAACAAAAAAAATTGTTATGCATTTTTCCAAGCACAAATCCTTAGAATTCTTAATGTGTTACTTAGGTTAATTGTTTATTGCAATAAATAAATACACACTAATATATATATTATGGATTTGAGGGAAAATATTAAAATATTTATATATATAGAAAAATTTAAATGCAATGGATTCAAGTACATACCTTTGCTTTTGTTAATGTTGATGAAGATACAAATGTTGATGAAGTGCCAAATTTGATGACATGATGATATAAAAAACTAGAATATCTTTGCTCTATGTGGCACTTGAAATTTTCTACAAAACTATAACTAACTCTTCATCAAATTTGTGACTTTGGACCTATTTTGCATCAATAAATATGAGCTTTGACACATGCCTCCTAATCTAGCATACAATATGTACTTAAATTCTCAAAATAGTTGGGAGTAGTGTTGAGATTGGTGGATCTTTGGGAAGGTCCAATGCTTCACCTTTGTATCTCTCCCTATAGATAGAGGTAGAGATGAATATAGAATGAGAGAGGAAAAGGGATAAAAATAGATAGAGATATAGAGAGATAGAGGGAGAAATAAATATATAGAGAGATAGGGAGATAGAGGGGATATATATATATATATATATATAGAGAGAGAGAGAGAGAGAGATAAGTAGAAAAAGATATTAATATTTTATTTTTTGAAAAATATGTAATTTTTTAACCATTTTCCTATATATTTAGTATTAAATTTTTTGCATCTTTTAACAATTCAATATATAATACAAATAAAATATAGTTAATAATTTAATTAACTAGAATACCTATACTAATTAATAATATATGTAAAACATGCCAAGAGTTATTTTTATCAACATGCCTATTGACTTGAAAAAATGCTTACATTTTCATGAAAATGAATTTGGAAAGCAATCAATTTGATTTCATTATTGTTTGTGTCATTGTTTATCTCAATTCCCATATATAAGGGTACACATTGAAATTTGAAATCATACCAACTTGTCTATAACAACAATCAACCATGAACAATAAATTTAAAAGCAAAAATGTTCATGAATCATTAGATTTAGTATTGACAGCATCAAAGAAGTATATCATGACAAAATGGCATTAACTAACTTAGATATATCTGTTGAAAAGGACCTTTTGTATAATGTGTGAAAACTTAACATCAACTTGTTTTTCATGCTTCAAAATGTTCAATTCTTTTGTTGTTACACCCATAATTTCTTCTGCCGCTTCTTAAAAAGTTGTAATCCAAGTGAATGAAGTATGGTTTTCCACTTTGCATTGAAGTATATATTTATAATCACATTCAGGGAAAGTTTTGTCACATCTTCCACAATACCACTGACCATTTTCATTAGTGTTTACCTTCATTTTGCAGTGCCTATCTCCAATTTTCAAGGGGCATGTTGTATAACAAAATTTTTCTACCTTAATGAAAGATAAGGTAGCTTTTATCACATCCAATAAGGTTTACCAGAGTTGGCAATGTCTTGATCCTGTATTTGTGAGATACTAGGGTTCAGAACAAATAGGGTTAGGGTTGGGGTTCAATTACGGCTAGAGTTTAATTAGGGTTAGGGTTAAGGTTATGGTTTGGGTTAAATCAGGGTTAAAGTTGAATTAGGATAAGTGTTCACTTAGGGTTATTGTTAGGCTTAAGATTGGGCTTAAGATTTACTTATATAGTATTTTGGATAATAGAAACAATTTTGATTGATTTAATATTTTCTAAATTCATTATTGAATTTAAATCTTATAATTTATTCTCTAAATTCATTATAGAAACAATGTATGAGAATTTATTCTATTGATTTTGAGGGTGAAAGTGTGGCATACATAGGGTTTCTATACATAGTATTTGTAGGAGAATGGTATCTCTATTTTGAATTATTCTAAACCTTGTTTCTATGTAGTAGTTTTTAAATTCATTTTGTTGTTATACTCTATAATTGGTAGTTTATATATTGTACTTTCTCTATACATGATATTTAGCAAGATTGGGGACACTAATAGAACCTTCATTTGTTTTTTTAAAAAGACTAAGAAATGTATGAGAATTTGAAAATAAAAATCATGAAAATAAAAGTGAAAATAAAAATTTAACATAGTAAAAATGGCCAATCATGTGCCAAAAATGAAAAGAACCATTTTTTGTTACTCTAATATTTCAATCACATACTAAATTACCAAGTGCATTTTATAAATGTATCATGCAATTGGAGCACAATATTGGGAATCAATGTGAATGATTCTCATAAAGAAATTAGACAAGCTTTGAGATTGAAGGACCCAAACTTTTTGTAGGTTTTCAATGAAGATTTAATTAGCCACTAATAGGAACAATAAGAAAATAGATAAATGTGAAAATAAATCCTAATCTCTAAGAGTGTTGTGCTAATAATTACATACACATCTCATAAATTTCAATAGAGATATGAGACACATTTATAGAAATAAAGGAAAGAAATAGCTATTTAGAATATAGTTATTAATCTACAAAAGATTAGGACCTACGTACTTCAAGAGATTAATAAAAATAAGTTTTTATTTATAATTTTTAAATTTGATAATTTTGAAATTATCATAGATGTAAAGTAAAGATAAAATATTTTTCAACAAAAAAAATAAAAATGACAAACAAATAATGTGATTAATCAAGAATAACATGATATTGCAAAAAATATAATAAATAAAAGAATATGCATGATTGTACATAAGCCATCAAAAGTCCAAATATACCTATATTTATAATAAATAAAAAAATATGCATAATTATACATAAGCCATCAAAAGTCTAAATATACCTATCTTTAAAGTCTAAATATGCCTATCTTTAAAGTCTAAATATACCTATCTTTATAATAAATAAAAGAATATGCATAATTGTACATAAGCCATCAAAAGTCTAAATATACCTATATCTCCCCAACTATCGGGGAGATATCTCCTCGAAACAAATCCGTCTCTCCGAACTCAAATTTCATTTCGGCGAGACCCTCAAACTTCTGCCAGGCCTCTTGGTGCACATCTTTCTTCTCCCCAAGAGGATATTCTATCTTAGATGGGACACATGTCGCCCGCCCATGATATTGCCATCCTACAATTCCTGATCACGGGATGGTGGGCAACCGTTGATCTTGAAGGAATTGTGATCGACGACAGCGTGAATTTCATCCTTCTAAAAAATAAAACATTCATTAAAGGGAAAGGGGACATTACTAGGTGGATGGAAAATTTCCTCGAGCCCCACCTTGTACAGTCCACGTGGCAGCCTCCTGTGATTTCACAATCAACCAAAGCACCATCGCGGGATGGCGGGGAACGACTCAGATCAAAGGATAGTTGATGAACAATCGCGCAAATTTGATCCACAAATGGGACACGTGTCGCCCGCCCATGATATCACCATCCTACAATTCCCGATCACGGGATGGCGGGCAACTGTTGATCTTGAAGGAATTTTGATCGACGATAGCACAAATTTCATCCTTCTGAAAAATAAAACATTCATTAAAGGGAAAGAGGACATTACTAGGTGGATGGAAAACAACGACATAAGTTTTTTTAAAACTGTTCAGCACAGGGCCAACCAAGACTTAGGAAAATAAAACCCGTAGAGGAAATAAAATATTAAGACCAAAGGGACTAGGCCTAGATGGAACGATGGGCATAAGATGTTTTTAAAACCCTTCAAAAAAGGTAACGGTGAAATAGATCCCGACCAAGGCATTACATAAACATAAGGGTTTAAGATGAAGACAAAGCTAAAACCCTAGCCTTAAGAAATTTTCCAACACCATGAAAGACTAGTGACATAAGGTAGGGCATGAGTGAAACATTAGGAACAAAATTTGAAGTTCCTTCAGTACAAGCATTGGATAATTTTATATTAATAGTTTGTCCTATTACAAATATAAAAGGTGAGCACAATAAATAACATGTATTTTCCCATTAAATGTGAAGGATTTTTAAAAAGTTATAGTGTTCAACTATTGGTCCATTTTTGTTCAATATAAGTTGTATTTTAAATCATTATGTGTTGTTTTTATAACAACAAATAGATTTTTTGTGTTCAACTATTAGTCCATATGTGTTTTTTATAAAATAGAACACAGAGAACAAAACTTTGAAGTTCCATCACTACCCATAACCCTAAACCCTAAACCATTAACCCTTAACCCTTAAACCTCAAACCCTTAAACCCTCTACCCTCTCTCTCTCTCAAGTCT
>VDFB02024621.1:105208-128994 GCA_007258455.2 Sequoia sempervirens | reverse complement strand
GGGGGGGAGGGGCCAAATGAGCTTCCCCCATCACGAGAATATTAAACTATTCTTGAAACAAAGAGAAGTTCAATAAGGTAATGCACTTTTCAATATAAGAAATACATCGTTTGAAGCATCAAACCAATATGCAGTTTGTATGTATGATCAGTCGTCAGTCTCCGCAATGGCACATCTCCATGAATAATTTTTTTTTTTAAAAAATTTGCTGCTTCATCGCAATTTCGACGACAACCATCGACGAAAACAACCGACGAATCAACAGAAAAGCTCGACAAAGTTGCTATAGCTGTGACAAATATTTTGTCGTAACTCCTTGCCAATTTCGTCGCAATTTCGACAAGCTTTCGAAACTGCCACCACGCTCCTCCTTGCCCATTTCATTGCAATGGTGAATAACTTTTGGTGTTCTTCCGACGCTACTCCTTGCTAATGTTGTCGCAAAGTTGACGAACTATTGGTGTTGTTTCAATGCTACTACTTGAATATTTCGTCGCACATTCGATGAATGTTTGGTCTTATTTCGACACTACTCCTTGCCCATTTCATCGAACTGGCGATGAACTTCTCATGTAATTCATCGGTGGATACACAAAGTTTTCGTCGATAGTTCGACAAATGTCCGAGGCATTTCACGTTGCCGTTGATCGACGATTCTTCACTGTTAGTTCGACATTTAATTCATCGCCAGATGTTAGACAAAAAAATAGCGACGAAAAGATTTTTGCCATTTCGTCGCTCTTCCGACAAAGATTTATCGAGCTACCGATGAACGACGGTTGAAAAATGGTGTCAAATTCAGTAGTGCATGTACATATGTGTCCACGTATAAATTTTTTTGGGGAAAGATTTCAAATCACAACAAAACACTTAAGAATCACAGGAAAATGACGCATGATCGAAAACCCCAAAATTTCACAATTTAAAAAATTGAAAACAATCCTTTTACAAATAAAATAAAATAATTTGTTACAAGGAGATTCAAACAGATGAGGGAAAAAGAGTATCATGAAACATATTCATACAAGACAAGCAATCTATGTAACAACTAGCTTGTCAAATCTAAATTCAGTTGCATTATGTGGCACTCAGTATTATAGACAAATAGGGAAATTGTAAACCAACTATTAGTTAAACATACATACATATAGATATACATATACACATATATGCATGCACACACACACACACACATATATGTAAGAACCCAACTAGTTCTCTGCTTCTATACTATTCTGCTACTGAATGCACTGTCTAAATTTGTTTTGGTGTTTTGAATAGATATATCATTTTTTTTTTGTGTTTTGAGGGTTTATTGACATAAAAAGCAAATAACATAAAACTGAAACTTATTACAATAATCTAAAAATTCTAAAACAACTGATCTACTGCTGCAATTAATCTTTATTTCTCAAGAGAATGGAAAATTATGTTATTTTCAAAATAAAAAAAAACAATGGCAACAACATGGAACCTGATTTTTATTCGATTTTTTCCTTGCCTTCAACTGGAACTGAAGCATTTCACTATTCATGACAACACTGTAGCATTTTACTGTTCACAATGGCACTATTCACAGGTTACTATTCACGGGTTACTATTCATGCATCACTATTCACGCATTACTATTCATGCATCACTATTCATGTGACACTATTCACGTGCCACTATTCACGACTGTACTGTAGCAGCAGGTACAAACTTTAATAAGCAAAGGATTAATCTTTAAATATTTTGATCTGCAATGAAACCCCTATTAATCTCTAAATCTTCCTCACAACTGCTGAAGCACAAATCAGAGTCTTTGTATGAAACTCTCTAGATACCAAATTCGCTGGATATTTCACCAGTTCAAATGGAGGCTCACAGAAGAAACTACGTTCTTCAATGGCAATGGTTGAAACCCTTCTCAGAGCACAAAACCTGTTTTCAAAATGATAGCAATAACAATGGATACCTCATTCTTCTTTTCTCAAGCAAATATAAGCCTCCAAAAACCCTAATCGAAATTCCTCTTCAAGGCTGCGATTTATTTAATGAAATAACATTAAATAAAATCATTAACATTTAATTGAATTAAACTTAGGGAAAACTTTTAATAATTCTCCTCCAAAATAAAATACTCAATTGGTCCCATTCGATGTGTTATAAACCCATCACTTAAGTGATTTAAATATAAAGTCAATTTAACTTTATATTTAATCATTAATCATTAAACATGTTGGCATTCGCTGAAATAATCATAACTCTCTCAATATTGGAATCTGGCCAAACTGTCTGAAACTGGAGTCCAAGAAATTATTTCCCAAGTGCCTGAAAAGACATGCTAAAAATAGCAAGAATCACTCAAAGAAGCCTAAATCAAACTCTCTAAGCTCAAACCAACCATTGAACTCCGAGAAAGCCAAAAACACTGAACAACCCAAACCTCCTATGTCCAAACTGACCTCCTTATCCATTTGTAATAGCCTACGAGGGTCCAATAATAGGCTAAACCACAACTAGACTAAAGTATCTAGCTAGAAGGGGACATCACAGTCTGCCCCTCCTGAAATTGCTTGTCCTCAAGAAATCTCAACTTTGGATGCTGCAAAATCTCCTCACTCTCCCAAGTAGCATCCTCAACCGGCATGTCCCTCTATTTGACCAAATACTCTCTAATAGTGCGCCTCCTCAAATTCCTTTCCCTGAACTCAATGATAGCCTCAGGTACTAACACCAACTTTCCCTCATCATCTAAGGGAGGAAGCACAGTGGAAGGAACAATCTGATGTCCTAACGCCTTCTTGAGACGTGATACATGAAAAACATTATGCACTTTGCTATTTGCTCGCAAATCTAACTCATAAGCCACCTTTCCAACTTTCTTGATCACCCTTAAAGGCCCATAATAACGTGGCTTAAGTTTCTCAGCACCACTCTTTTTGAGAGTGGATTGGCGGTAAGGTTGCAGCATCAAATATACCATATCACCTACCTCAAAGGTCCGCTCAGTCCTCTTCTGATCAACATACTACTTCTGTTGATTATGTGCCTTAGTGATATTCTCCTTAAGAGCCTTTACAATGTCTTGGCTCTCCTGTAATAAGTCTCCAGCACTAGGCACTCTACTATCTGATAGTAACAAATCCATGAAACTGGGTGCCTCATATCCATATAATGTCATGAATGGTGACATCTGGATAGACATGTGATAAGTGGAATTATAACAATACTCACATAGATATATCCACTTAACCCAAGCCTTCTGTTGCCCTGCTATGTAATTCCTGAGGTATCCTTCCACCCATTTGTTCACTATCTCTGTCTGACCATCTGTCTGGGGGTGGTAGCTAGTACTCGGAGTGAGCTCTGTCTTGCACAATCTGAACAACTCCTGCTAGAAGTGACTCATAAACCTGCTGTCCCTATCACTGACAATGCTCTGAGGTAAGCCATGCAATTTGAATACCTTTCTGAAGAATAAATCTGCCACCTGCGTAGCAGTGTATGTAGCAGTGATTGGGAAGAAGTGGGAAAACTTCGTAAGCTGATCAACAACAACATATATACAGTTTCTGCCCTGGGCTCTCGATAGTCCTGTGATGAAGTCCATGGACAACACTCCCACTTCTTGTTAGGAATCAGAAGTGGCTGAAGTAAACCGGCTAGATAAGAGTGCTCCTATTTATTCTGCTAGCAAGTAGGAGACTCTCTAACATACTGTAACACCTCAGCTTTGAGCCCTTTCCAAGAAAAACACTCACGAATCTGCCAGTAGGTTTTATAAAAACCTCGATGTCCTGCCATAGGTGAGCCATGATAAACTCTCAACACCATCCTCCTCACCTCTGACCCTAGCACCAAATAAATGCACCCTTTGTAAATGATAAGCTCATTCACAAGGGTGAAATCACTATCCTGGACCGATCCATCTATGAATCTTGATGCCCATGTATCCTTTACATACTCTACAAGGATCAAATGCCTCCAGTCCTCTGATATGTCTATCATCAAGTTCAGATGAGGTCTCCGTGACAAGGCGTCTGCTACAACATTCTGTGTCCCTTTGAAATAGGTAATATCAAAATCATATGCCTGTAATTTACTTACCCATTTCTGCTACCTGTCATTAAGATCTCACTGCCCCAGGAAATGCTTTAGGCTGTTGTGGTCTATTTTTATGCTAAATTTGTTGCACACTAAGTACTGCCTAAATTTGGCCAAAGCATGCATTATGGCCAACATTTCCTTATCGTAAATGTTGAAGCTCCTCTTAGGTCCCTTGAGCTTCTTACTCTCATATACAATTGGGTGCTTGTCCTGCATAAGCACTGCTCCAATGCCCTCACCAGACACATCACAATGTAGCTCAAATGGTTTGCTAAAATTTGGTAATGCTAGCACTGGACAAGAAGTCATCAACTCCTTGAATTTGTCAAAACACTCATGTGCCTCAGGAGTCCATAAGAAAGCCCCTTTCCTCATCAAATCCGTCAAGGGTGCTGCATGCCTGGAATAACCACTAACAAAACTCCTGTAGAACCCACACAAGCCCAAAAATCCCCTCAACTGTGTAAGGTTCACTGGAGTAGGCCACTCAACAATAGCACAAATCTTTTTAGGATCCATGCGTACCCCTTGTGCACTGATAATGTGACCCAGATATAATAATTCAAATAATCCCAAATCACATTTGGACTCCTTTGCATACAAGGACTCCCTGGTCAGAATGCTCAACACTATATCCAAGTGTCGCAAGTGCTCATCCCATGTTCTACTATACACAAGAATGTCATCAAAGAAGACCAATACAAATTTCCTCAACTGAGGCTAAAAGACCTTGTTCATCATGGACTGAAAGGTAGCTGAAGCATTAGTTAGCCCAAATGGCATAACTACAAACTCGAAATGGCCACAATGACACTTGAATGTTGTCTTCTCTATATCCTACTCTCTAACTCTGATTTGATGATAGCCTGATCTCAAATCAATTTTGGAGAAGAAACATGCTCCATGTAGTTCATCTAACAACTCATCAATTTGTGGGATAGGGTACTTGTTTTTAATTGTTTTTCTATTCAGGATCCTGTAGTCAATGCACATCCTAAGAGTACCATCCTTCTTCTTCACTAAAACCACAGAAGAAGCAAAAGGAGATTTACTCGGTCTAATATGCCCCATAGCAAGTAGCTCCTTGATGGTTTTCTCAATCTCATCCTTCAATCTTTTCGAATGCATGTAGGGTGTAATCATGATGGGTTTAGCACCCTCCTCTAACTCAATGATGTGCTCAATACCTCTATCTAGAGGTCTACCTAGTGGAATATCACCGAAAACCTTGTAATGCTTAATTCTCAGCTCCTGTATGTCTAGATGGTATTTTGATTCTTGCTGCCCTTGTGATGGCATCAACGTGCAATGGGCTACCCACTCAACCTGGTCATGATGCAACAAACTCTCCATGCGCCTGCAAGACATCATCCTAAACTTATTGTCTCGAATGGCCTTAAGTATGTGAGTTTTACCATCAATCTAAAATTTCATCACCATTTCTCTCAAATTGAGAGTGAACTCTCCAATATCATGCAACCAAGTCATGCCTAGTACTAAATTTGTGTCACCCATGTTAACAACATAAAATTCAGCTTTGAATTCAAAATTATTTATTTTCAATGGTAAACCTGTGATATTTCTATCACATTTGAGGACGTAGCCATCAACTACCCTCACTCTCAAGCCCTCAAACTACTCAGTTTGGATCCCACATCTCTCAACCAACCTGGAATCAATGAAATTATGTGTGGCCCCTATATCTAGCAATGTAATAACTCGCTGTCCAGCCAACACTCCTCTCATTCTAAATGATCCCTCCTGCTGCACACTAGTGAGATGGGCCTCCTTAAGCCTACCTTCAACTTCCTCTTCATCAGTAGACATTTGCTTGAGCTTTTCATCATCTGAACTTTCCTTTTGTTCACTGGATTCCTCATTTTCAATTTGTTGGTCCGAATTTTCAAAATCAGAATCCTCATAGTAAGCCCACATAACCCTTTTTGCTTTCCCCTTTGGTCTCAAAGGATAGTCATGGTTCATGTCATAGGGTCCTTTGCAATAAAAACAAATTTTTTTCTTCCTTAAATCATTCAATGTCTCTCTATCCAAAGGAGCGAATGATTTATCTTTATTTTCAGCCTTTGTTTCACTCCTCTCCGGTTTCTTGAAGAATGGTTTGTTATCTTTGCTAGATGATGCACCCTTTGATTGAAATTTATTTATTGGGGCCACTTGTTCCATACTTCTAGCCTTCTTAATTGCTTCTTGCAAATTGAATGGATCAAAGGCTTTTACCCAACCCTTCAGTGGTTCGGATAATCCCTCAGTGAACAAAACAACCAATCTCCTATCTGAGATATCTGGCACCATAATGATAGCCTCTAAAAGTCACTAATGAAATACTCCAATCCACCTGACTATCTCAACTGTGCCAACTCCCTGAAGTAGACTTCTGGATCCTTCTTATCAAACCTCTCTACCAACCTGTCCACGAAGTCCTGATATGAAGTCACCTGGTTATGCTGAAGGGTAACCATCCCATGGTACCACCAATCATGTGTAGCTCCCTCTAAATGTAGTATGGCATATTTTATTGCCTCCACTTTTGTCATAGGTCTCAGTGCTAAGAAGGTATCAAGCTTGTGAATCCAAGCTTGCGTTGTCATTCTGCTACTACCATCAAATGTAGTCAAGGAAAACTTGCCTGTAGCATGCTTTAATTCATTATTCTGGCCACGAGGTCTCCTATCCTGTCTCGTTTCCCTGTAATGCTCTCTCCTCTGATTAACAAACCTCTCAAATGTCATCCTCTCACGCACCTATGGAGCTAATAGTTCCCATTCGTCATTCGCAGCCATGAGAATATCTGCGAACATCTCCTCTCCTGCTTCTTCTGTAGGTGCTACCACAGGCTCATCTCTAATGAAGGTAGGACGAGTAGGCCTGTCTGTTGTCCTGGAATGAGTCCTATGAGCTCTAGGTGATCCCACTACACTCCTGTTATCCCCTTGCTCCTGATTCTGTCTGCCTTGTGGGTTCATGCACTCAACCATGGTGGTGAGTGCCTGCAAGGCCTAAGCCATCTACTGCTATCCTGTAACCATTGCTCTGAAAAATTCATGTGTTTCCTGATCCTCATCCCTGTTGCCTCTAGGTGGGCTACCTTCTTGCCTGTCACCCATGATGTCTGGCTGCCTGTCTACAACCAGTTCCCTGTCAAATAATGCTCGCCTGCGAGTGTAATATCTATGAGAGCTAGCCTCAGGTGGCTGCATGTGATTGCTAAACCCTCAGGATGGTAGGATTTAGCTCTGATACCAATGTAAGAACCCAACTAGTTCTCTACTTCTATACTATTCTGCTACTAAATGCATTGTCTAAATTTGTTTTGGTGTTTTGAATAGATATATCATTTTTTTTGTGTTTTGAGGGTTTATTGACATAAAAAGAAAATAACATAAAATTGAAACTTATTACAATAATCTAAAAATTCTGAAACAATTGATCTACTGCTGCAATTAATCTTTATTTCTCAAGAGAATGGAAAATTACGTTATTTTCAAAATTAAAAAAAAATAATGGCAACAACATGGAACCTGATTTTTATTCGATTTTTGCCTTGCCTTCAACCGGAACTGAAGCATTTCACTATTCATGATAGCATTGTAGCATTTTACTGTTCACGATGGCACTATTCACGATGGTACTATTCACAGGTTACTATTCACACGTCACTATTCACATGTTACTATTCACGCATCACTATTCACGTGACACTATTCACATGACACTATTCATGCATCATTATTCACGGCCGTACTATAGCAGTAGGTACAAAATTTAATAAGCAAAGGATTAATCTTTAAATATTCTGATCTGCAATGAAACCCCTATTAATCTCTAAATCTTCCTCACAACTGCTGAAGCACAAATCAGAGTCTCTGTATGAAACTCTCTAGATACCAAATTCACTGGATATTTCACCAGTTCAAATGGAGACTCATAGAAGAAACTATGTTCTTCAATGGCAACGGCTGAAACCCTTCTCAGAGCACAAAACCTGTTTTCAAAATGATAGCAATAACAATGGATACCTCATTCTTCTTTTCTCAAGCAAATGTAAAGCCTCAAAAACCCTAATCAAAATTCCTCTTCAAGGCTGTGATTTATTTAATGAAATAACATTAAATAAAATCATTAACATTTAATTGAATTAAACTTAGGGAAAACTTTTAATAATTCTCCTTCAAAATAAAATACTCAGTTGGCCCCATTCGATGTGTTACAAACCCATCACTTAAGTGATTTAAATATAAAGTCAATTTAACTTTATATTTAATCATTAATCATTAAACATGTTGGCATTCACTGAAATAATCATAACTCTCTCAATATTGAGTATCTGGCAAAACCGTCTGAAACTAGAGTCCAAGAAATTATTTCCCAAGTGCCTGAAAAGACATGCTAAAAATAGCAAGAATCACTCAAAGAAGCCTAAATCAAACTCTCTAAGCTCAAACCAACCACTAAACTCCGAGAAAGCCAAAAATATTGAACAACCCAAACCTCCTGTGTCCAAACTGACCCCCTTATCCATGTGTAATAGCCTACGAGGGTCCACTAATAGGCTAAACCATAGCTAGACTAAAGTATCTAGCTAGAAGGGGACATCACAATATATGTATGTGTGTGTGTATAAATATATATATATATTTATATATACATACATACATACATACATACATACATACATACATACATACATATATACATACATACAATGTGAACTGTATGTGAAAATTAATGCTTCAAACATAGACAGATACATATACACAAATAAATATTGAAGAAAAAAAACACCATAATGGCTCTTTCGACAATGCAACCTAATCAATATATTTTCTGGCACATTTTAGACTATACTTTCCCACACTGCAACACCCATGTAAAACCACTTACAGATTCTGAAGAACAACAATTTTAACATAAAAAATAAATAAATCATTTATGCAAAACACCCATGTAAAATGACTTATAGATTGTGGAGAACAAGAGTTGTAAAAGCCTCCAACCTGCTATGAAATCCACTAGGGAGCCAAAGGTGACGATTTTTACAATAATCTACTATGAAACCAACACCATAATGGCTGTTTCGACAATACAACTTAAACAAAGTATTCTTTCCCACACTGTAACACTCAATATTACATTTACTTTGTCCGACCCCATCGTACAACAATGAAAAAATTAATTAACACCCTTGCGATATATATATATATATATATGTAAATTCCTGTTGCATTGTCAAACTAGCTACAGTGGTGTTTTTTTGTATATATGGATATATATATCTGCCTATATGTATATTTTGAAATATGGATCAAGAAATTCAATACCTATATATATATATGCATATATGTATCTATGTATCTACTAGGGAATTCAATACAATTTCACATTTTGTCTGATATATTCAATACCCAATAAGTGTTAAAAATGATAGATGTTTGATAAACCACATTAAATAGAACATTAAAATATGGAAAGTAGAAGAGGCAGACTATGATAATAAAGAGTTTTCTATGGGGAACTGAAAAAAAGAATATCATGAAGAATAGTTTGTTATGGTGAACTTCAAACAGTTGAGACAAAAAGGGAAATTGGAAAAGCGCTATTACAAAAACACTTAACAATCACATCACTATAATAGATGTTCAAAAACCCACATTAAGTATTTAACTTCAAAATATGGGGAATAGAAGAGGAAAACTATGATAATGAACAGTTTGCTATGGAGAACTAGAAAAAACAATAACATGAAGAATATCAAGGAAAAAAGAATATTAGGAAACATATTCATACAAGAGACATAACATGTTCCATACAGAAAAAATAACCATGACAAATAACAAGTTTGTTATAATGACCTTCCACAGAAATGGAGAAATTCTAAAAGAGCTATTACAATAACACCTAACATCTTTCATACTAACCCTTTGCATTATATATATATGCAATCACTCCTATGTTAATCTATATCAATGTGGAGAAAAAAATAGTTTCGTGGCTTTTAAGTGTTATTCTAATAGATCTTTTATCTGTTCAACTTTCTATTTTTAGTTGATAGGATATTTGTTTGAAGTTTCCACTGAGATTTTCATCAGCCCACCCGTGAATAGGATTTGTCATCATGGAAATACCACCAAAGATGGATAAAGATAACTACAAACAATAAATGGAGCACAAAAAAATTACTAACCCTAACCATATTTTTTGACGAAAGAAAGAAGATTTACCTACAATAAATCCATCCATATAGAGCCATGATAATCTCTTTGAAGTCTCCAAAATGGGTATAACGGAAAAGATAGAAACATATAACAAGGAACAATAAGCAGAGAGTGAAACAAACAAACAATAAATTAATCATTTACACAAAATACCCATGTAAAACGACTTACAAATTTTGGAGCACAATAACTACAAACAATCAACAAAAACCAAAAAAATTACTAACCCTTGTTGAAAATTGAGGTGATTATGTAGCTTAATACTTTGTGAAACTATTATACTTGCTGATCTTTAAATATGTATTCTTTGTTATAGATTATTTTTGGGTGATTATATGATTAATTCATTTTATCATTTGTAGAATGAAGACAAAAGGTTGTAGAAGAATTAGACAGGAGAATAGAAGATACACAACATATACCATGGAGAAACCCTTTTGGGAAAAATTTCTACTAAAAATCAATATATTATTTAATCTCTAAAGTAGATTACAATAACTCCAATTCTCGCTTGAGAATGCTTCTTTTTCCTTCACCAAATATTCTTCACAACCTGCAATAAAACTGATAAAAACTCTCTTCAACATGCTTGAGTTAAATAGGCATAAATAGGAAATAATCAACCTTGTAAACTCCAAAAGAGTTACAATTACAAAGCTAAATCCCTATCTCCTAAAAGGTACTCCTATCTCTTGCAAGTAGAGTTCTACCATGAAGAACAATGTCAAATCATCTCCTTCATCCATTTGGGCATCCCAAACTAAAGTACTAACTCAACCTTTATTCTGTAAATATCTTCAAGGATTTATCCTCAAAGTAGGTGCGCAAGAGTGGGTCCACTTAACTCAACCTTCTAAAATATCTTAGCATGCAAAGGAGTTAATTCCAAGAAGCTAACTTGGGTGCCCAAGGTGGGTCCAAGCCATTCTCTGTTAACTGAAACATATCTCTCCACCATTCATGCAAGAATGGTCATCCCCTGTTAACTGAAGGAAGTCACATGTTCTCTGTCATGCAACTTAAGTCATTAGTCATGCATTCCAAGTTAACTGAAGTCAACTAGCATTCAAGTAAAACTAACTGAAGATAACTGAACCATAACTGAACTAAACTAAACTAAATTGATTTTGAACTAAATTGAATTGAACTGAACTAAACTAAATTGAACTAATCTGAACTGAACTGAACTGAACTGAACTGAACTTCATGCATGTAAACATCAAGCCCTAACTCCTAGGATCTTTACATTCATTACAGAAGTGTTATCTCTTACTCCAAATAGTTAAGTTAACTCAAGGTGAGTGTCACCTTCCATGTGGGTTACCCATGTGCTCCTATTATTTAGGAACTCATTTTGGATGCCCTCACATGCTCCTATCATTTATAATTAATTAAAAATGTGAATTAACATGATTATTTCATTCAATATTAATCTCTTTCTAATCCTAGTGTTTGAGAACACTTTCCAAGGAATTAGGAGATACATGAAAAAAATAATGTTTAGGATTGCAATAAAATGGTATCCTATTTCCAACAACCCTAATTGTACTTTTTGGCAAAAGAAACAAGATTTAACTGCAATAAATCCATCCATATAGAGCCATAATCTCTTTGAAGTCTCCAAAATGTGTATAACGGCAAAGATGCAAACATATAACAAGGAACAATAAGAAAAGAGTGAAAGACACAAACAATATATTAATCATTTACGCAAAATACCCATGTAAAATGAATTACAGAGTTTGGAGCACAACAGTCTTAAAACCCTCAATCTGCTATAAAAATGAGCCAAAGGCGATGCTTTTTACAATAGTTTGCTATCAAACCAACATCACAATGGCTCTTTCGACAATGCAAATTAATCAATATACTTTCTCGCACATTTCGCAACACATCAGTGTTAAAACTCTTCAACCTATTATCAAAACAAACAATGAGCAGAGAACAAAAGACATGAACGATAAATTATTCATTTATGCAAAATACCCATGTAAAATGACTTATAGATTCCGCAACACAATAGTTTTAAAACCCTCTAATCTGGTAAAAAATGGAGCCAAAGGCGATGATTTCAACAATAGTCTATTATCAAACCAACACCACAATTGCTCTTTTGACAATACAACTTAATTGAAGTATACTTTCCTACCCTGCAACATTGAATATTGCATTTACTTCATCTGTCGTTGTCATACAACAACGACATGATGCATTAACCCTTGTGTGAGCAAACACTTGCCATTCAGCTTCCACCTACTAAGGCCACCAACTCCACCATTTCCAATCCATGTAAATATGAAGCTCCACGTGCCATTAAAAAACCCACTCAAGTCACTGCCAACTGATACATCTCCAGTGCTGACAAATCCAATTCACGACTGGGTTGATGAAAATCCTGACAAAAACTTCAAACAAAATAGCCTATCGGCTAATTAAAATTTGATCATGTAATATATGTATAAATGTTACATATAAAATAATATATTAGCATAAATATTCTAAATACATCTATCTAAAAATATAAAGAGATATCAATTTTGGATTATTTTATTTATTTAAGAATTATTTGATTTTACTTATATTTTTAAGAGTTATTTTATACTTTTAATTTTTGTAAATATATATCAATTGTTTATTACATACATTGTTACAATATGATACTCTATTGTTTATTTTCACTCTAGAATATCTATTGGTATAATTAGTTAGTAATATAAATCTATTGTTAGTCAAATGTCCTTATTAGTTAGCAATATACAACTATTATTAGTCAATTATCAATTATTTCATTAATTGTTGAGCCACTGAGCTTTCTCCAATTCAAGGACTCAACAAAGTATGAAGTGCTTACATAGCACATTAAATAGAGTGTTAGAAACCCAAAACAATGAATGCATATGTGGTAGCCCAAGATATCAAATGCAAGGGTTTCCTCTTTGTCAAATGAAAACCCCAATATACTTGTTGGTGATAGCAAAGGGAAAGCACACAGTATGTTGAAACCCTCAAGCTCGAACCCATGGATAAAATGAGTGAAGTTTCATTGGCCGAGCCACATACATAATAGAAAGAAATGGGAGAATTTGTTGTCTTTTCAATATAGTGAGAAGGAGAAGCTCAACCACAAAGTGAGAATAGAGCCCTCAATATTTGAAAAGATTCAAACCATGACCACATAACAAAGAGAAAGCTATATTCAAAGAGGCCAAAAATGAAGCAAGAGGGAGCTTGAGCTTCAGACGAAAAACCCTCATATGTGCAAGTAAATACAACCCTTAGCTAAAGAGAAGCCCTCAAAGTGTTGCCATGATTTTAAATACTGCAAAGAAATGGGAAAATACAAAGATAAAAGAGTCACATCCTTCAAATAAAGCAAGCATAGATCTTCATTTTTTACAAGTTAAGCAAAAGATATAGATATCTTATGAAAATTAGAGCCTTACCACTCGACCTTTACACAAATTCTGCATGGAGATCTCGTAGTCAAGTTCTAGAAGGCTTGAGTTCAAAACCTTGTTGGCGGCACAACAAAGCAACAATGTAATGCAAAATGAAGTGAAAATACAAAATGAGGCCACAAGTATGCTGTTTAGGGTTTTCTTTTTGTCCCTAAGCTTGGCCTACCTCTTTTGTGGTATTTTTTCACTTTAAAAATTTTTTTTTTACATAAACTAATACCTCCACCTTGTATTAGTTTACCTTTGTAGTTCTTGCTTGCAAAATGCAAACCAAAATTCGAACATCGACCTCAATCAACTTTGCATGATATAAAATGGAGTTAGATAATCAATTAAAAATTGCTTTAATAGATGGCATGTAAATGCAATGAATAGAAAAACCCCTAACATGAGTTAAAGTAATCCTTAATTGCTTGCTTTAATACCTATTTAGATCAGTTAACTTCATTTCAACTTCATGCAAAATGGAAAGGGGAGTGAATTGAAGTATCTATTTCTGATTTCCAGTTAGAAATAAGTGACTACGAAGTCCTTTTGAGTAGTTCCACTTGGGAGGGAAAGTTTCCACCTATTTTCACTAATTTTGGGTAAGTTCTTGACCCTATTTTTGGGGGTTTTCATCTTTGCTCATGGATCAGTTTTTGAGAGATATTTTGAGGTGTAGTTAATTGGAGTTCCACCTTTCTACACTTGGAGTTTCTCTTCTTAGCTTTTGGAGCTATTTTATTGTATAGAGGAAAATAATTAGTCTTTTTTTCCTTAAAATTTCTTCTTCCTCTCTTGAGTATTGCAGAGTCTGAGAAGTTTTGTAGCTCAAATTGATCCACTTGTAGCAGCATATTCTTTTATTTACTCAATAAAGAAAGCATAGTTATCCTTCTTGATACTTCATGTATAGTAATGAGTGAATGATTGATGATATTTCTGTGATTCATGTTGACTAATCCTTTAATTTTGTCTCTTTCAAGAAATAATAATGCAAGAAGATGCATGGTTGATGTAGGTCATAGTTTGTGCTAGCTATTTTTTAGTTGTTTGAAGTTGTAAAAATAGGTTGTTTTCCTTCAAGAAACTCTAATTTCAGTCCTTACATATGAAATATTTATGTGCTACATGCCTAGTTGAGTTGTGTAAAGACTAAAGGCTTATTTATTGAAATAGATTATGAATTTGACCAGCAAGTAGATCTAGAACGTTTGGCGCATCACCTCCTAGGATAGATTTCAATTCCAAGTTTCTTTCTATCCCTTTTCCTTTCAAATAAGATAGTTTGCAAGAGGTATCACATGGAACCAACCCTTTAGATTCTAGAAATTCATCTTTACTATGAGCAACCAAAAGGCTCGAAGATGTTTCCATGTTTCAATAGGATTAGTTGAGTCTAGGCTTAGCTAGGGTGCAATCCTAGTTGATAATAGTTAATATTGCTTTGCACTTGCAACACCAACCATCGAGTGCTTATAATGTACCCTATATAACTAAGAACTAGGGAATTCTAGTGTGGAATGAATAATCTTCTATTGGAATAAGAGAAAGAAGCATGTGAGAGTATTTTAATTAAATTGGTTTAAAATTTGAAGTTTGTTCATGCAAAAAATTACATAGTGGATTATGAAAATACACTTACAATGTTAAGAATATGAAATTGATTATATTGTAGAGCTATAATCTTTATTAGTTTTGATTCTTAGATCCTATTGTACTCGAGGACTACCATCTAATGAAGAAGTTTGTTTAATGTTTACCAGGAGAGAAACCTAAAGTTTGAATAGCTCATGTGAGAGGAGCATTAGCTAGGGATATGTTTTTTTATTATCTCTGAAAAGCTTGTTTATACTTTTCATATGATACCATGTTAGATAATAGAGAAATGACCACCCTCTCTTTTCTTCTTGACATCAATATTTATATGTACAATAACCACACCAAATAAATGTATTAATACAATCTCAAAGAATTGGGTATAGGATCAACCTATAATAGACTAAGTTTTATTGAACTCAAGTTTAGGGAAGGATTGTTTGACTACTCACTTTATAATTGTTTTATTAGTTCTATAAGGAAAATGCATTAAGATAATGGATTGACCTTGATTGATATGTGGAACAAATATTGTTTCCTTCTTTTGTGGGTATGCGTTGTTCTAGGATGGTGCAATGTGTTCATTTTGATTGGATTGAGGTCTTATTTGTCTTTTTGTATCAATGTTGTTATAATCTCTTAAAAATAAACTCAAATTTGTTATTCTCTGAAATCTATTGACATATTTGGTTGAAATTCTCTATATATAGGGCCTTATTTAGTTTTGATTTTATTTTATTTGAATCATTTATTCCTCTATTAAATTCTTACATGATTTGAGTTGTCTATCTAGTGGAATGAATAGTAGTTTTTTCCCTAAATCAAATTATGTAAGGATGTCATGATACTGGTAATATGCTTAAAGGAATATGATGGATGGAACCTTAAATCTTGTGATTGGATTTTCTACTAGATACTTATCTTATAAACTTTCTTCCTACTAAATAATATGAAATGAGTACAATATTGAGTTCAAGGTTGCAATAAATTTATATATCCATACAAGTGAGGGCTACAATAAGGACCTATGAATTTTAATATCCAATTAGATATTTTTCAAAACTAAAAACTATATTAATTAAATTTTTTCAGGCAAATAATTGATTTAGAGTTAATAAACTAATTGAGAAAGTTTTCATTTTGAACACTACAATGTCTTCCATGGTAGGTACTAAAATAAGATACATACTAATTTAAAATATTTCATAATAATTTTAAAACTATTTTATAATAAGCATCATGTAGTGATTAGTCCGTAGGTATTACAATATATTTAAAGTATAGTTGATAATAATGAGTTAGAAGATTAGAGTATATTGATTGGTATAGTAATATATATTTCTCTAATTTACAGTAAATCATTTTTTAGGAACTTCATTGAACAAAATACTCTTCAATACAAAAATTGAAAAAAATACATAAGAACTAAAAACATATGATACATTTAATTTTTTTTTAAAATATAAATATAAACAAACATTTATAAATATCAAAATAGATGAACTCTATATGTATATAAAAGTGAAATTGGAACATGTAATTAAAATTGATCATCAATCCATTAATGATAAATAAATTAATTGTTATGCTATGTAATCCATCATGATAAGATATTTGTTCACCAAATCTAGTAAAAAGTTCATCATTCTAGAGGAGAAGAAGATAGTTAAAAGAAACAAATTAACTAAAACCAAAGGCAAAGGGTTAAGTTGACATTGAGTGAGTCAAGTTTTTTCATTAGTTTTTGGGAATAATTTGTCTTAAATTAGTCAATTGAATGTGAGGCATTGTTTAAGTGCAAAGTTTTGAACTTCGTGTGATTATACTATATTATGTGATTTAGTCAAAGAAATGAAGATGCTTAATTATATAAAACTATTATAAATTCATAAAATAATATGAATGATGGGATTATTAATATAATATTTTTTAATGTTTTAGAATTAACAAAAATATCTATTTTTAGGTTGAGAATAATATTTCAAATGATAAAGTTTCAAATATGTTAAACAAATCAATTCTTGAAGGTGTGAAATTAGTCTAAAGGTAAAAAATAATTCTCGTAGTGATACAAAATGATAAAATAATAAAAAATAAAAATTGAAAAAATAAAATAAAATGAATTGATTTTATATTGATCAAACGAAATTTTCTAACAAGATTATCGAATTAATGACATTAAGTTTCCACAATACATATTGTTTATTTGCTCAGATCTAGATTCAATTGCGTAATAATTTTTTGCATCAACATTTCGGATCACACTTTGTGATCCATCATCACGATGAAAAGCAAAGAGCTCAAGGAGAAATGATGGATCACGGAGTGTGATCTGAAACATGCAAAAAATTATTATCAAATCCAGAAATCTAAGCAAATAAAATTATCAAAATAAATACACCTATAACTTTTTCATAATCTTCAACACACCCATGCTCACCATATTATTGTATGACTAGTGAGGTTATTCTAAATAATAAGATCAAGATTGTGAAAAGAAAAGTGATAAATTGAACTTCTTGAATTGTAATTCAATTGATATTGATAGCCAAAAATAAATAAATAAGTGTAATAATATATTAAACAATTTATGCTTTAATTTTTTTTTTTTTGGTCGGTAACAGAGTTGATTT
Organism: Sequoia sempervirens; assembly: GCA_007258455.2. Classification (NCBI taxonomy): domain Eukaryota; kingdom Viridiplantae; phylum Streptophyta; class Pinopsida; order Cupressales; family Cupressaceae; genus Sequoia; species Sequoia sempervirens. The sequence goes on along the minus strand of VDFB02024621.1, from coordinate 110,997 downwards.
TATTAATGAGAAAGTAAAAGATTACAAAGCTAATCAAATTACATTACCAAAGTAAATCCACCGAAAGTCCAACAATACCTATAAAAAACCACTAATCCTATCACCAAATAATGTTGTAGATGAAACCATAAAATACACATATAGCTTCCCTACAACTGCCAATCATACAAACAACTTTCAACCCCTACATTTGCCAAAACAGGTTTATAACCCATAACCCTTAAGGACCTATTAACAAGTCAAAAGTATGGATCCTTGCTTGGTCGTCCTTTAGTCTACGATTAGAGGACCATTGCAAAATCTTTCTTCGATTCCTTCTTTACTTTTGTAAGGCCCAATCTTGCATGTGATTAGTAAAGCTCTAATCTATTTTATGTGTTCCTAAATAAATGGTAAGATGTATTGTGGATGAAAAATTGTGTGATTATTCGATAATATTCTTACTTATCATTCTGACATTTTATTTATTCTACCATGAAGGATATTGGAATCGTAAACTGTAAATATGAGTTGGAATTGTAAATGAAATGGTTGCAAAATTAAATCTTATTTCAACTATCAGATTAATGTGATATATGATTATTGCTTATGGTTTCAATGATAACGTGTAGGAAAGGAAGAGCTAGTATGAGAAGGGAAGACCATTGAGTAGATCAAAAGGCATCTTCTTGTGGTGATGAATTTGACCCCCCTTTCAAGGCTTAAAAGGAAATAGAGTTAACAAGTTGATAGAGTAAGGTGGTAAGGGTTGATATAAAAAGATGATTTATATTTTGGGTTGAGAGGGTATTTACTTGTGTTCCAAGTGAGTTGTAAGTTGAGGGAAAATGTTTAGAAACCATTATCCAAGTTGAAATTCGGATAGATATTTAAATGGGTCTTTAAAGAGGGTTGTTAGTCAATTTCCTTGGTTGGGGTGCAAAGATAGACCCTCTAGGGTCTATACCATAGTGGTAGGGGTCAAGTAGGCATACAATAGTGCCCTTAGGACATGATTTGACCCCTGAAAAGTCCTCATTATGGAGAGTGACGAGTTTTGAAGAGAGGATGTGATGGAAATATGGAGGGGATGTCCAAGTGCATGTTTCTTCTTGAATAAGGAAAAGACTCTCATTGATGGAGGTAGCTTCACACCTCCCCATTCAAGGGTTGTAAGTGAAAATTTCTATATATCTTAGAGAGGAAGGAAGAGTGGGGTGTTACCCACTTCTCCTCTTGGAGAACTTTAGTAGAGATGGTATCAAGAATGAGAAAAGGAGAGGAGTCCACCTCTTGGGAAAGTAGTGATGGTTTGGCTAGAAGATGAAGGATGGATAAAAGAGTTCATCACTTCACGTAAAAAGAAAAGAGATAAGTTCTTCTTTTTTCCATTCACTTTTTTATTGTAAGGTGTCATAGTGTATAGATCATGGCTGAAAAATAGAAAGTAGAGAACCTAGATGCATGAAACTTGTGCTATGTAGTTTATTCCTTTGTAAAAATGAGAAAGGACTCCATTTATCATCGTGGAGCTAAGATAATTTCTTGCTCGGGGGTATGGCTAGAGCCCACGAGGCTCCATGACGCCATTGCGGTAGGGTGGAGAGCAAGCCTTGATTTGTAATGTGTCCTTCATTGTATTTCCTTCAATTTGTTTGAAATATGAAATAACTAGTATTTTGCATAAAATGAAAGAATGGAAAAAGATAGGTATACTTCAGTGCATTTTAAATTAAATAAGGAAATTGTGCATTCTTATGAAGGAGGAATCTTCTATGGATCTGTTCTCCAATGTGAAGAAAAATTAAAAAAAGAGAATAAATAAAAATATGTTTTTTTTTTACCTCAAAACCTCTATGATATTGAGAGAACAAAGAATGGCTGAAATAACATAACATTCTTGCATAACATTATTTTAGGACAGTTAACTGTTATAGAAATGATCTTGTTTAAATGACACTCTGCTCAAATTACCATTGGATTGAGTGGGCCTTGAATGGACCCATGTTGTTCCTTGCTTTAGAAATGAGTGGGCGCAAGTTAAATTGTGGTTATGTGGTAGTAGTAATCCAACTCAAGTTATGGTTGAGAAAACAAAAGAAATAAATAAATAAAGGAAACTATGTGCATGACCAACTCCACCCTGTGCATCTAAGTATTCTACGGAAATCAAAGCAACCAAAATAAAATACATATATAAGAGAGAATTTAAATGTCATTCTAGTATTTGTTAGGATAAAAAGAAAATTGATGAGAGAGAGAGAGGGCAACTGTGAGAGGGCCAACCCCCACACACAGTCTGCCCCATGAATGGTCGCAGCTATGAGTAATCTCCCAACATAGACCTAGGGTGTTTATAATCCAAGCAAAGCTTTTATTCCATATTTTTTTATTGTTGATATGCACTTCAAGCGAGGCTAATGGAGGCAACCTCTTATGCCAACACAAAAAAATAACAGTAAGCTAACTCAATATTGACTAATGGACACTGAGTGTATTGCTCCCATCCAAACTTTTACCGCATTTCCTCCTCATGCATGAGTGTTGCTCATGGGGAATACAATGACATTTTTGGACCGGGTCAAAGAGATAGAGTCATGGGATGGGTCGCACCCTTCACTCTGTACCCATTGTGATTTCCATTAAAAATAATAGAAACCAAACAAAAAAACAAATTCCAAATGGATTAGCAAATAAAATAAGATATTATTTTGGTGTCTATCATAATAAACCACGCAGAGCAAAAACTGTGTTGACAAAAAGCATAAATTCTAAATGTGATGCGAGAGATAACAGTGGCCGAGTATAAGGAGAATGAAGCTGTCTCTACCTTACCCCTCAGGTTATCCTCTTTCTTTCTCACTCACAAAAATACCATCTGAGCAAATCTACTTCTAGTTTTGCAGGATGATAGATTAACAGAAGGGATAAGTCACATCGTACAGAGAAAGAAAAAAGTAAATAAATAAAATTATATATATATATATATCTATTTAGAACAACAAAAGCGGTTGGCCTCTTTGTCTTTGTAACCACATCCCACCTCACTGGCGCATGAATAAAGCTAGCAAAATTACTTGACCTAAGTTGGTCAAATGCTAATATCATTGGCTATGTCAAACACTATTAAAATTCATCAGCTCTTAACTAAACTCACTGCCATAATTAATTTCGAATCAATGCAGAGTGTAATTTCCTGCCTGGAATCAGAGAGCCAAGGAGATGATGTATCTCAAACTGCAGGACAACAGTATGAAATGTTCAGCTCTCTACAAACATATTTGTCACGCCATATTCAATTCGCCCAACCAATAAAGTCTAATATCTAGAGAGGCAGTAAATCACGGTGAATGGTGGTTAATGAATGTATAGAGTTGTTTCTATCGAGGGAAATGATAATCTATTAGCAATTGGTTGCATAGTTATGAGATAAGACAATCAATAACACGCACTTTCAAGATTTGAGGGGGGACTGTGGGAGATCTTATCCCATGTCTTGGGTTTCAGGGTCACCAACTGCTAACTGCGTGGTAGGGGTGAGTAAATGTTCACTTAGCATCATTGTAAAATAAAAATAAAATTAGGTGCAGCACTTGAGTAGGGTCTGGCTCCTTGTTCAGACTGCATGAAAGTAGATAGTCAACATGGAATTGAATTGAGCCATAAGACCTTTTGGCATGAAGAGAACATCCAGAACATAGTGGTCCTGATCTCAGGAAAAGATTTTTTTAGCAGTAATGAGCTAAGATAATGAAGGTTAACTGAGACGTTTATTTTGATTGATTGAAACGTAGTGCCTATACAGAAGTACCACTCTGATAATAATAATCACCAGCATTTAAAAAATAAAATAATAATAATAATATCAATAAGAAATTTAAAATCTTCATTTCCCACTGGAGCGAGGATCCCTCTACTCGCCTTACCTCCGTTCATGAGATCAACTATTTAGAAATACCAAGGCATTTATCCCAGCATGATCAAAATTAAAATCATCAATTTCGTGATGGGCTGTTAGAAATAATCAGTTGTTACTTTTAATGCGGTACTGCCTAGTATAAATATTTTGTTTTATTAGCTTTATATTGGTCATCTTGTTCTTATAGTTAAAAAAAAGGAAGTCGTTGCCTTGGCCTAAGAATAGTATTGCTATCTCTAAATATGTTTATAATAGTAAAACAACTAGGTAGATATATTAATATTTAATTGAAGATCTAATAAGGCTGCCCAATGCTTCCTGATAATAAGAAAAACTCTCCTTAAAATCAATGAAAAATAAAAGACAGAGTAGCCTATAGTTCAATATTATCTTCTTATCAAACAAGGCTCTCTTTTTCACACGAGAATACTCACAGTGGTGTTAAATTAAAGGATTATTAATGAAACCATAGATGTCTTTCACCTAAAATTGAAACTTGTACCTATGGGAACTCTTGATAAAATAAATAAAATATACACTAATAATGTTAGCCAAAGGAAAAAAAAAAAACCAGGGCTCCTTATAGTGCACACATTTTAATATAAGCTAATAGAAGTGATGGAAATTTCCATTTAAATAAAAGAAACATAAGTTAATTTAAAAAGAAAGGAAATAAAGGTTGAAGGAAGGGCTACGTGACTTATAGGTTAGGAAATTAAGTACTAGAATTTTTTTTCATTTATTAGATTTTAAGTTATTTTAAATTATGGCAAAAAAATTATACAAGTAATTTCTTAAGAAAATAATAATAATGATTATTAAATTATTCATATGTAATATGTAAATGATATTTAATATTGGTATTTAGGATGTTATATTTTTTTTTGTTTGAGTAGGTTAATATGATTAATTAATTAATAAAGTTGTGTATTAGTATGGAATTGGTTCAGGAAAATTATTTTATGTTTCATAAGAATTTTATATTAGTAAGTGGGTACTCATCCTGATATGAATCTAATTAAGACTACTATCAATATCTTGATAGTGATTAAGTGTTAATTTCTTACCATCCTTAAGAATTATTAGTGGATTATAATAACAATATCATTAATAAAGATGATAATGTCCTTGATATTTAATTCACGATTAATGAGAAATAACGTTATTTTGGTTTTGTTGGTGAAATAATCCTATCATTATGTAAGGGAGGATTAAATAAAATGATACTGCTCATGATTAAATTTCTTTTTAAACCACTTGTAATAGCACATAATTTAAGTGAAAATTTTACAATAGACTCAACAATTTGTAAGTGGGACCTACATCATTATCCCTCGAGATATCTCATAATAAATCATTAATTCCTCTAAACCAAACAAGTTGTGGGTGATCAATGTTCCTATCTCCTTGGAATTGGAATTGTCTAAGTCCTATTTATATGATGTTAGGATGTCAACCAAGAGAAATGTTGAATTCAAGGGTAGCATACATCTATTTAACTATCATAACAAATTGGCAACCTAAAGTTATTAATAATTAACTAGAAGGGGGATATTTTTAGAATGTACATTTGTGTCTCCATACTAAGCGTTATAAAGTTAAATTGTTTGTAAACCATTTTCTTACCCTATCCAATCCAAGACTCATGATACTAGAGCACCCCATTGAGAGCATATCAAATTAATTGAATAGACACTGGGCTTCATTTAAGTTTGTGAATTGTCTTCATAAAGATGTACAAATCTTATCATGTCTAGTGTTACGCCTTAAACACGTAAGAGTATTAAGTAGCTTAATTTATAGTAAAAAAAAAAAATTCTTGGGTTTTTTAGATGAAAATTACAGGCATGACAACTTTCTTGCCCTGAACGATTTTCCAACCGTCCTCCAC